>CABHPH010125466.1:0-19717 GCA_902168325.1 Peromyscus nudipes
CTTGCTAGGCAAGCGCTCTACCACTGAGCTAAATCCCCAACCCGAGTAGCCCTTTTTTAAACATTGTTTGACAGTGTCTCTGCCAAGCTGGTCTGCTTCTCCTCTCTCTTGGCAAAGGTGGGCTGCATTGATCTACCGCGTCTTGGAGAGGGCTCAGTTGCCATGCCTGTGTTTGTACTTCCTTCTTGAATTCTCCCCCTTGGATCACTTTGCAACCCTGACCTCCTTCTTGTCGGTATTTAGCAAATGAATCAGGAGAAGATAAAGCTGGCTGTGTTTCCTCTTCACCTTAAGGATTTTACTTATGACCTACTTTAACTCTGGCAGGTTTGACAAAGAAGAAGAGGCCATTGCCATCGCAAATGCAGTCGATGTTGGATTAGCAGGTAGGTGTCCGTCCGGAAGCCACCATAGTCATCTCCTCAAGTCAATGCCAGGTTCTGCACTGGCCTTGAACTCCAGAAATCTACCTGCCTCTGTCTCAGAGAGCTGGAATTAAAGGCATTCACCACCTTGCCTACAAAACTTAAACAGTTGTATGCTTTGTTTCTTTACAAGTGGCAAAAGTGGCCTTGTGAAAACATGTTCCTTTCTCCTGTGACCCATGATACACATGTAGAGCATTCTGGCTAGAGCTGAGGGTGAGAGACAATGGGGGGGGGGTGCAGATTGTTCTAGGTGGAGAGTCACATGCAGTTTCCCAGAGACATAACGCTCAGTGCTTTTTTTCACATTTGACTTGTCCTGGTATCCCAAAAGCCTCATCAACAGAGTCATGGACAGTGTCTAGAGATGGGAAGCGTGTGTGTGTGTGTGTGTGTGTGTGTGTGTGTGTGTGTGTGTGTTGATCATCACTAGATGGCTGCTGTTCTTTCAGTTTGGAGATGATACTGAGAAAATGTGCACATTGGCCCTGGGTATAAATGCAGAACTGTGGGGTACAGAGGTATAATTTATCATTTCTCGGCCTTTTTGCTAAAATCACATGGAGAGACACACATAAGATACAGCTGTAGCTCTCTAGAGACTCCTTTGTGGATATAACGCAAACTGTTTATAGAGAGGAAGACAAGCATGCTGTCACATACTCAGTTGTGGTAATGCTGGAGCAACATGTGGCCCAAGGCTTCTGCAAGGTCAAGAGCAACACCTCCTCCTTTTTCAATGGTGTGATGTGGAGGAAGCCATACCTTGCCTTAGGTCCTATGTGATTGCTGCAAGCCGCAGGAAAACGTAATGGAATTCAGCTACTATCACAAAAGCTACTACTTGGAAAAGTCAAGGACTTCTCCAAGGGTCAAGCCGTGGCTTAAGAAGTCTTGGTGATATTTTAGCCTTTGTACATATATATTAGCTGGTTCCTAAAATGATTTTCTTGTGTGCTTCCAAGAACTCCTAACAGTGTATTTATCTAAAATGCCTATCAAGCATCCAAGGCCAAATGAAACAACACTTGTCTCCTAGATCAGTTGGATAGCTTTATTTCTTGTGCAATTTAGGGTGAGACCCTTCTTCTTTACAGCCTTACTAATAGACTCCTAATTTCTTACCTAACCACTTCTAGGAATGTAGATTGAGCACATAAATTCCCTTCTTGATATACTAATGATCATTAGCTCTTTATTGACCTCCTCCTTTACCATTCCCCTTTTGGGTTGTAAAAGAAAGCCTAGTGGTCACTGCCTGAGGAAAATTCTTACCTGCCTTTATGACCCTGTAAGACTTCAAGCCTGGTGACCTTGCTCTGCAAGAGGATTACTATTGCTTGGGTTTATAACTGGATTCCTGAGAGAGTTAGGGAGAACTGAGAGAATATGGAGAACTGAGAGGTAGAAGGAGAGAGAGGAGGATTTTTGAAGAGAGAACTTGAAGACGAGACAGAAGAGACAAGAGAACAGAGGAACTAGATGGGTAAGAACTGGAGAGGAATGAACTAGATGGGAAAGAACTAGATTGAAGGTCTAAAAGAGAGTACCAGAGGAACAAGATGGAAGATGAGGAAGAGCCAGATGGGGAAGAACAAGATGAGAGAGAAGGAGATGGGAGAGGAGCTGATATGGGAAAGAACAAGATGGATGAGAACCTAGAAGGGGCAGAACTAAGATGAAGGAATAAAGATAGAACCTAGAGGGGACAGCAGATAAATGTAGAGAGAAATCAGGCAAGAAAGGAGCTAGGCACGAGAGCAGAATAGAAGCTGTGTAGAGAGAGAACTGACACAGAATAATAAAGTGTATGGACTAAGGAGTTTCGTGTAAATAGATTCATTTCTTTTCATCAAGATTAAATTATCAGCTGGTTGTAGATTCTTCCCGGACCCTGGGAGGGGACTATTGAGGGGCTGGACCCCATAGTCTCCGATACGTGATAAGTAAGATGCTGACTGTGCAGAGATTACAGAACCCAGGCAGAGAGGCCCAAGCTAGTTCACTGCAGCATGATAACGAGATGACCCTGAACTGGATGGACGGGGCTGGAGACAGTGGCTATCAGCTGGAGTCAGGAGTAAGCAGAGAGGGCTGCCTGCAGCCACGCTGGGGGCAAGACTGATTGCCCACTGAGAAATGTGGCCTTCTTCTATAGACAGCTAGGGCTGACCTCGAGGTCTGAACATGCCCTCCAGATATCTAAAGGAGGTTGGATTGAAGAGCAGGAGACAAGAACATGGAAGTTCATGGTTACCAAGTCCTGGAGGGAGCAGGGAGAACTCCAGCAAGAGAGCAACAGAAGCCCAACATGATGCCCCCGGTTCTTAGGATGAAAATGTGGACAAAACCAATCTGGGACTTTACCCACAAGCAGGAGAACCCCAGGTCCATGTGACTAGGCATCCTCAGTCGGGCACATGTGACCTTCACGAGCATTCCTCATGCCGTCTATGTCCTTTTGTTCCTCTGCTAGGGTACTTTTACTCTCAAGACCCAGCCCAGATCTGGAGAGTGGCGGAGCAGCTGGAGGTGGGCATGGTCGGCGTGAATGAAGGACTGATCTCTTCAGTGGAGTGTCCATTTGGTGGGGTGAAGCAGTCTGGCCTTGGACGAGAAGGGTCCAAGTATGGCATTGACGAGTATCTCGAGGTCAAGTATGTGTGTTATGGAGGCTTATAGGGTTCTTCACTTCTTCATAAAAGAATAAAACTACCTAGATCTATAGGGACATGTCATCCATCTTTTAAAATAAACAAGTAGGTTATCAGAGTTATGAATTTTTAAAAATTCAGCCAGTCCTCATCATCTTAAACATAAATCCCAACCTTCCCCTTATTTAACTAGGGACCAATGGATGCCATATCCCTGTGGCTGTGGGCCCCAGCCAGTCATGGGACCCCAGCACAACCCCACTGCCTCAGGAAGGTACAGTGTGAGTGCTCACATGTCCCTGACCCTCACAAAGGGTAGTCACTGTGGGCAGTGGCTCCCCAGTCCCCATGGGACTGCCCAACTTGGGCCCAGAATACAGAGGAGGAAATGCTGGAGTGATAAGACAGTTGGATGGGGGCGGGTCACATCCAGGCCTGGGCGTCTGTCTGCTTGCTGATGAACAGCTGCCTGTTCAGAGGGGTTGTGGTAAAGGCTTTAATTTCCTAAGACTTCTCTGTAAACAGCACAGGATTGCCTGTACTGTATGGAGTGTGGGGGTGTTTCTCCCTGTTTCTGGTCAGCTTTTCTGTCTTTTGTTTGTTTGTTTGTGTTTTTTTTTTCTTTTGGTTTTTTGAGACAAGGTTTCTCTGTGTAACCCTGGCTATCCTGGAACTTGCTCTGTAGACCAGGCTGGCCTTGGACTCATTGATCTGCCTGCCTCTGGGATTCAAGGCCTGCGCCACCACCAGCAGGCTCTGGGCTGTTTTTTAATTGCTGGAAGCAGGGTTGGTTTGTTTTTGTTCTGTTTTGGTTCATCGTCATTTGGTTTGCTTTTATGAGACAGGGTCTTGCTAAGCAGCCGAGGCTGGCTTCAAACTCACAATTCTACTGTTTCAGCCTCTCGAGTGCTGGGGTTACAGGCGTGCTCTACCACACCTGGGTAAATGGAAGTCTCCACTGCCCTAAACTTAGTTTATGTTTCGTTTTATTTCTCTTAGAAAATCAACCCAAGCTGGGGGCAAACGTCAGCAGAGGTGGTTTGGCAGGACGAAGCACGCTGTTGTTTCTTTTCTAGGCTAGGTGTTGAATCAGTGCCCTTGTACACACTAGCACGTGTCCTACCACTGAACTACCCCAACGTGTGGTGTGGTGTGGTGTTTTCATTTTCATTTTGAGACAGAGTCTTTGTAAGTTACACTGACAGGCCTTGAGTTTATACCGTCCTGCCTCAGTTTCCTGACAGGCCTGCACCACCAGGCCAGGCCAGGGGAAAGCATGGACTCTCAGCTGTTCCCGGTGCTGTGCATCTCCACTGCCTGGGTGTGCTGTTGAGGATGCCATGCTTGGCTTACACGGCACTGTGAGCCTGAAGGAAGTGAAAATGCCTCACAGACACTGAAAATGCAGCTTAAGGACAGGAACATTTTAGTGAAAATGCCTCACAGATACTGAAAATGCAGCTTAAGGACAGGAACAGTTTTGATTATGAGCAATACCACCCTGCCACCCCTTGAGCTCGGGTGGTGGCTTTGTGGAGGAAGGAAGCCAGGTGCCCACCTGTTCACCTGCCTACCTCTGAGCCAGGCTTTCTGTCCCTGGGGACAGCTGCTGCTAAACTTCCAGAAGAGCAAAAGCACCTTCACCACTGTGAAAAATGATTTCCATAATTGCCAGTCCCCTGTGGAAGAGAGCTGAAGCCATGAATCCCCAGCACTTTTGTCCTAGTAAAAGCAGTTATTATGGTTCATGGTTAAAAACAAAACAAAACAAAACAAACCATACCTGGACCTGTAAGATAGCTCAGTGGGTAAAGACTTTGCTGGACAAGCCTGGGGACCTACCTGAGTTCTGTCTCCAGAACCTACTTAAAGATGAGAAGAGAGAACCAACCCCACATTGTCCTCTGACCTCCACAAGTGCAACACACACACACACACACACACACACACACACACCCCGAAACTCCTTGTAACTGGTATTGGTCTCACTTTGAAACAATTTAAATGAGGAAAAGTCTAGGTTCCCATCCACCTAGAAGCTGTTTATTCCCAACAGGCAGCAATGGAGCCCCCTGCCCCACGCCACTCCCTGTGTAGAGCCCACTCACATACTCTGCAGAGGCTCTGGCTCTGAGAAGCCAACATGAATGACAGCAGAGCTGGCTGCAGCGATTCCTAAACACTACAAAGTCCCAAGCCACTGGGAGCTTCAAATAAGGAATTCATGGTTTTAAAAGTCCCTGTGCACAAGAAGTAGAAATCTGCCTCCTAGGGACCCGCCCAGGTGGCAAGAGTCACAGCTGAGCATGTTCATAGTCTGTTTCTGTCCTTCTCTTGTGTGGGGTGTCCCTGGTTTCTACCGCATTTTCTTTTTTTTTTTATTGATTGATTTTTTTTTTTTTATTTTGTTTGCATTGGTGTTTTGCCTGCATGCATGTCTGTGTGAGGATGTCAGATTCCCTGAAACTGGAGTTATGGACAGTTGTGAGCTGCCATGTGGGTGCTGGGAATTGAACCCAGGTCCTCTGTAAGAACAGCCAGTGCTCTTAACCGCTGAGCCATCTCTCCAGCCCCTCTATCGCATTTTCTAATTAATTTTTTTTATGGATGTGGGTGTTTTGCCTTCATGTATGTCTGTGCACATGCATGCTGGTGCCCTCAGAGGCCAGAAGAGGGCATCATCAGATCACCGAGAACTGGAGTTACAGACGGTTGTAAGCCACCATGTGGACCCTGGGAAAGTGAACCCTGGTCCTCTGAAAGAGCAACCACTGCTCTTAACTGCAGAGCCATCTTGCTAGCCCCAACATTTCTCATTTCTTAAGATTTGTGCCCATCTTTTTTCAGTTAATACAAATGCTCTGCTGTTATTTTGTAGAAGATGAATACACATGCTGAGATATGAATAGAAGTCATTTCTTTAAACAGTGCCAGCCAAGGGGTTCTTAGACTGTGACTGTGTGACAATTACTTTCTTGTGCATATTTGACTCACTGAGTATATCACTGGCCCAGACATTTGTTATAATAAATGTAAACCAATTTTTGTAATTAAAATGATGGGGGCGGGTAACAGTGGTAAAGTATATACTTAGCATGCTGGAAGCCATGGGATTAATCACCACCACTGAAAATAAGTTAACATGAAAGAACATCTTACTCAGAAAAATGGTTTTGGGTTATGGGGAGACAATATTTTGGGGTTTTATATATATCTTTAAACAGGAGCTCTTGTTGGCCTTAAACTCCTGGGCTCAAATGATCCTCCTGCCTTAGTCTCCCAGATAGCTGCTACTATAGGCATGTTATCGCCAAATCAATCAAGTTTTTTAGTTTGTAGGGGTTTTCACTGAGTTTGGGTTTCATGTAGTCCAAGCTCACATTGAGACTCTCTTGCCCTGACTGCCTGTGCTGGAACTACACATATATAACTACTGTGCCAAGCTAAGAGATGTTAAGTGACCGTCTTTTGGTTCAACAAGATATGTGTTAAGTGGAATTTTTGAAAATGTATATACAGAAGTGTTGAACCACAACCTGTGAGCCAAATCCTACCTGCCACCTGTTTTTGTATAACTCATGAGTTTCAAGTGTTTTATATATTCAGATGGATTGCGGTAGGCTAGAACAGTTATTTCCTGAAATCCCAGAGTCTGTAGATGAACACAGCCCAACGTGCCCTGTGCCTGAGTAGCTTTGCTGAGACAGTATGGCCTGCAGAACCAACAAGATTTACTGCAAAGCTGGTTTACAAGCCATCTATACCAAGAGAGGGACAGTGGCCTCCGTGTTTATTAGAAATAAGTTCATTTGATTGAACACCTCCTGTGAAGAAGGTACATTTTTCTGGGCATCTGTTACCAGGAGTTCTTGGCAGTAATCATCAAATAACCCAAAGGATGTTAGCCTGATAATCCTGTCCCCTTGAAAGGCACTATTTGCTCCAGCTAGTGGGGCCCACTGAAAGTGCCAAAGTTCGTGTCTTTTTCCATCTGAGGGGCCTTTAAATATGACCCCATAGGAAGTGCTTGTTTCTTTTCTGTATCTTTGTTCTTTGGGACTCGGTAAAAATAAAGATCAGACGCACAATGTAAACAAGCCTATTTTGTGATGTCACAGCCTTCAAATTGGTTCCCTTGGGCTTGCCTCTCTGGAGGCTGGGTCCCAGTGTTTTAATTACCCATGTGCAGCTACTAAAAACAGAATATTACTTGAATAATACTTAATACTGTGATCGTTTCACGCCATACTTTGTGAGATAAATTTTGGCGATTGATGAGAAATATTTTGCTTTGTAAACATGGATACGTTGACTCATTTTTCTAGTGTTTGACATTGTCTGGTCAACAGAGTTGAATCTCATTAATAAATGTTGAACTAACAGGACTTCCTAGCTCTGTGTCAAAGTGAGTGGCTGTGTTGTTTTTGCCATTTTCTCCACCAAATCATTGTTGAGGAACTTTTTTTTTTTTTTTAATCAGTTGAGTTTTAACTGCATAGTGTTAGACCAGTGTGGATATGAAATTGTAATTCCCCACCAATGAGCCCCGGATCAGTGGGTAGCTTGTGCTGGGACAAGGACTTAGCAACACCAAGAATTCAAGAACTATGGATTTGCTTGTTTGGGATGTGCTGCTGCCTAAGGGCGTGCTCCGGCCTTCTTTAATCTGTCTTCTACACACTCCACTGTTAGCCACTTTTCCAGTCTTTTATTTTACAGAGAAGTATGAGAAAGGCATTTTCTGAGTCCCTGGTACCCGGATAGGATCCTCAAATATGAACACTTGTCTGAGTGCATTTTCTGTTGCTGATAACACAATACCCCAGCTCGGCGTAAATAGTATTGTTTTGGCTCATGGCTCTGGTACAAGGTCAAGGCATTTGGCAATGCCCTTGCTAACAGAGTCCCTAGGCAGTGTAGGGCATTACACGCAAAAGACCGGATCAAACTGGCCTTAACAGCAGCCCCACTGTTAAGACGCTGCATTAATCCACTGAATTCATGGGTGGTTGCATCCATGAAGGCAAAGCCCTAGTCAGCTCTGGAAAGGTCCCATATGACCCCGCCTCCTGGGCCTACAGCCTACAGTTTCCCCACTGGGCCCGTGTGCCCCTGGGAACCATCTGTGGGGCCTAGTCACCTCATGATACCACTAAAATTGGGTAGGGACCCACCCTTATAGCCTCATTTTAAGTCACTCTTTAAAGGACTCATCTCGTCATACATTCTAGAATTTGGGGGTTAGGAGTTCAACGTACGGGTTTGGCAACGGTCATCCCTCAAGTTGGGACTTGGAATGTTAACATGAGCTCCCCTTCCCCTCCCCATCCCCAACGCCCAATGCGTCCATTTAAGGAGCAACAGCCGCGGGAACTCCAGGCAGAGCCTTGATCAGGGTTGAACAGAAACCAGGACAAGGGCAAGCTCCCAGGTCTCCAGGCGCAGAGTTCCCCTCAGGTTCCAGCTGGACATAATGAAGGCAGGAGGGTAGTACTGCTTCACAAGTCATCGAGATAGAAAGGGTTGGCTGTGGACTTCGTGCACTACCTCAGTATCGGGGCCTGCAGCCTTAGTACATACACAGCAGCTCACAGACCCGACGTCTTCCCCTTCCCCGCAGAGTGCACAGGGAATGGCCTCAGAGGGGCACCTGGCAGAAGCTCAGGCAGTCCCCCACCCCCGCAGTGCGGGTACTGAGCTCGCCTAGTGGGGCTTTCTCCCCCAGGGCGCCACAACCTGGATGAACCCCAAGACAGCTCAGAGGGTCTCCTCCAACCCCTGGCTTCCGATGAGTTCAGGAAGAAACAGCTGATGAGGGTGACATTAGCCCTAATGACGGAGGCCAAGCCAAATCCCAAGGAACCGGAGACGCAGCCAGACACTGGCATGGCCATACCAGGGGCAATTTCCTTCACATGCAGGGAGGTCCATCCATTTCTGTCTCCCGAGGAGTCACTTCAGCCATGGGAAAGCAGAACGCAGGAGAGCTGGAAGCCTCTTCCTCTAAGAAAAAACGAAGTGTTCTCTGGGGCAAGGGAGGAAGCTGACCTAGAAAAGAAAAGGGGGCAGGGAACACACATAGTTAGACCTTTGAGAAACATTTTAAAAGTTATTTTCGTTTTCACAAGGAAAAAAGGTGTTAACCAGCTTTTTCTGTCACTGGTCGCAATACCTGAGATGATGAATTTACAAAAGAAAGGGTCTATTCTGACTCACCGGTCTAGCCCACTTCTGCGAGCCGAGCCGCTTGCTCTGGGAGCCGGGCCAGGCTGAGCACCAACCCCCCCTGGGCAGAGGAAAACGGTTCCCAGGGCGGGTGGAGAAGCAGAGCGAGGAAGGCACGCACCCAGTGAGGTCACTTCCTCCCACCGGACCCCACCTCTTAAAGCTTCCAGTGCCTTCCAGCAGTAGTGGGGTCTGGAGATAAAGCCTTCCACACACTAGCTTTGTAGATCCAAACAGTGGCCAAAGATCATTGTTGTTGAGATGATGCATATCTAGTTCGTTTGCTTTTAGAAAACTCAGTAAAATACGGAATTCTTGCGGGACAGTGATGATCAAAGGGACTTTTAATTCATATACGTAATGAGTAGCAGTCGAAGTCTCCGAACAGGACCTCAGTTTACCCCCAACAAAATTACTAACAGACTGATTGATGTAAACACCTTGGAGACAACTTCCTGGCAGAGGAAGTTCAAAAATTAATCCATACAACATAATTCTACAAAACTAGAAAATGCAAGGGCATCTGGTAGTGAGGTTTAAGGGAAGGTGTGCCTATGAAGGGTCGCACAGAGTCTTTTGGGATGACGTACCTATTCACTTGATTACAGAGATGGCCGTACATCAAAATCTATCAAATTATGTTTTGTGTATGCAATTTATTCTAAGTGAATTATACCTCAAAATACTTTTAAATTATTTGACCTTTTTCCCCCAGTGCTGTGAATTGAATTTAGGGTCCCACATACTCTAGGTAAGAATTCTTACTGAGCTGTATTCCCAGTCCTAAATTGGCTTTGTTTTTGACAAATAGTAAGTCAGGGCTGTGCATGGTGGGACAAGCCTTTAATCCCAGCACTCGAGAAGCAGATCTCTGTAAATCGCAGGCTAGCCAGGGCTACACTGTCAAAAAAAAAAAAAAAAAAAAAAAAAAAAAAGCCGAATGTAGTTGAGGACTGCTGGCCTAAATCTACTCATGAAACCACCACAGCTGCCACTTACAGTCTGCCCTGGCCAGCAGGGGACAGACTGTCTTTTAATCCTGAGAGATGAACTTGCTGAGCTGAAAATGGTTAATTCAAGCTGCCTGTCTGGCCTCAGGAATGACTATTGGGTCCTCCAGGCTTCAGAAACTGTGTCTTCCTTGTACAGGTCCAGATGAGTGTTTTAATCTTTGTTTTTGTTTTTGTTTTTGAGATAGGCTTTCTATGTAGTCTTGGCTGGCCCGGAACTTACTATGTAGACCAGGTTGGCCCTGAACTCACAGAGATCTACCTGCCTCTGCCTCCTCAAAGTAGTGCATCACTATACCTGGCTAAGTGTTTTAGTCTTTGCAGACAATTCCTATTACAATTTCCTTAAAACTTTGTAAGAGCAGCCACAGAATCCATACATAAATGAATAAATATGACCATGCTCCAAAAAACTGTTTATAGACACAAATGTGAACTTTACATATAAGGCATGTGATCAAAACAGTTTAATTTTTTTTCAGCCATCTGAAACATAAAACACAGGGCTGGGGATGTAACTCAGTGGTAGAATGTGTACCTAGCATGTTCCAGAGAGACTCCTGGCTTCTACCCCCAATACTAAGAAGAAAAAGAAAAAAAATAACATATAAACCCATCTTTTTTCAGCACGTGCAGCGCGAGAAAAGAGGTGTCAGTTTTCTGACCCATCTCAGGGAAATCTCTACATGGAAGCATAAGGAAAATATATTTCTCCTTCAAAATAAACACTAGAGAAAATGTGAACACTTTTCTTTAGATCAGCACATGTATTTAATAGTATTACACGAGAATCAACACTTTATCAAACCGTCTGGAAAATAATACATTGAAAAGAATAAGATCAAGACTCGGAATCATGGTAACCTGGTCACCATTTTCTTACTTCACTCAATGTTTGTTTGCTTGAGACAGGTCTGTAGCCTCAGCTGGCCTTGAATACAGTATGTAGCCATGGATGGTGATCTTGAACTCTTGGTCTCACTGCCCCCCACAACACCTTCCAAGTGCTAGAATCACAAGTGACCGCTGTTCCCTGCTACATGTCTTTAAGGTGTTTAAATATGGGGGGTGCTGGGGTTGGATCTTTGTCCAATGCAGTAATTAGCTGCGCTCTCAGCCTCTGAGCCCTATAAAATGCTCTCTCCCATACTCTAGAGCAGCGCTTCTCAACCTGTGAGTAGACCTTTTCACAAGGGTCACATATTAAACATCCTGCATATCATATATTTACATTACAATTCATAACAGTAGCAAAATTACAGTTATGAAGTAGCAACAAAATTACTTTATGGTTGGGGGTCACCACATGAGAAACTGTTTTAAAGGATTGAAGCATCAGGAAGGTTGAGAACCACTGGGCTAGAGACTCGTTCTTCTATTTACTAACAGCTCTCAGAGTCCCTAGTTATAAACAGCACAAGATGAATGCTGAGTGGCTAGGCTACCCCCTCTTTTGGTCCCCAAGAAACGAGTGGGTCACAAAACAGAATTCATTTTCCAGTAACCATTGTGATGTTTATTTCTGGTTTCATAGATTCAAGGTTCTTTTGTGATTTATGGATCAGAGAGGCCAGGCTGAGATAGCCAAGGACAGAACCAGCACACACGTTGCAAACCTCGAGGGAGGGGGTAGTTCAGAGTGGGTTCCAGTGGAAGGGTCTAGGTCCATGTTCTCCCACTTGGTCTCTTGCTTTCAGACACACTCAAAGGTTTCTTCTTTGCCCCAGCAACAGAACTTTCCGAGGTCTGAAAGGCTCACCGGGATCTGCCCTCCAACATGAAGGCTGGACTTATTCATGCCTTGGAAAGCGGGTCTTGGCACTCGACTTCCAGATCACTTCCAGATCCACCGCTGACTGTGACCCTGGGAAAAGCACTCATGCCCCACAGACCTCCAGTGAGCATCTATGGCATAGGAATGTCTCCTTTCAAGACTAATTGCAAAGGTCAACTAATTATGAGCGATGCATACATTATGCGTACTTATGCATACAGAAAGCAGGAGGTCTTCACAGGCTTCACTATTACGCTCTATTGTTCTAACTTGGGCCACATTCTCTATGCCAGAAATGTCCAGTTCCCCACAAAAAGTAGCGTCACACTGGTCTAAGGATAGGGAAGATTCTCTTCTTGAAACTAAATACTGCTGTTGAAAAAAAAATCACTTTCCTCTAACAATATAGATAACACTGAACTAGGATTTATAGGCATACACAAATAAATTACTTTTAAAATAAAAGTACATTCCTACACATTTTAATTTAACCATTTCCCCAGTAAAGTATAATACAGTGGACTCTTACTCATTGCTTTTTTTTTTGAGCTTTCTATTACCTATAGTTCAGAAATAGAAGAGTCCAGAAACAAATAATTACTAAAATTTAAGTTTTTGTTCTAATTCTCCTGATTTTTTTTTTCTTCATTCTTTAACATCGGGTCTCGTGTAGTCGAGGCTGTCACCAAACTTAGTGCATAGCCAAGGCTAGCACTTGCCTGCCCCTCCTTGCTCTCCTTTCCCAGGTGCTGGGCTACAGTATTGGGCTCTTCTACTCTTTGAATGCCAAGGCTACCAACCTCGGGGCTGCAGGCAGCTGGGCAACTACCACAAGCCCATCAACATCTCAGGCTGCAGTGAACTCTACGTCATTGCTCCGAGTACCACTTTAGGGGAGGACATGGTTTAATTCCTTTTTGTGTGAAGAACTAAAGTAAGACTTAGTTTTTTACATTTTAGATGTGGTTTTAAGATTTTATTTTATGTGCATGAATATTTTGCTTACATGTATGAACTCTGTACATTCCTGCTACTGCTAGAGGCCAGAAGAGGGCACTGGACCCCCCTGAAACTGGAGTTATGGACAGTTGTAAGCCACCATCTGAGTGCTAGGAACTGAACCACGGTCCTCTGCAAGAGCAGTGAGTGGTCGTAGATAAAGCCATTTCTCCAGCACCTTAAATACGTTTTAAAGCATAAATAGGGAACTTTCTGCCCAGTTACTTCTATGGAAAGTCTTTGTAGGAGCTCAGAGCATGATGACCACACTCCCCTCATGAAGAACATATTTCAGAGTTTTGGAATATGTCCGCAGTCACTGAGTCCTTCTCCTTTTCTATGGCAGTGCTAAGGTACATCCTCAACAAAAGTCAAGTGAATAAGCAGTCAGTTTTAATGTCCACCAAGTGAGAGAAGCCCCAGTGTGGTTTCTTTTTCTTAGAGAGAGAGAATGAGAAGAAATGAGATAGACAGAAAGAAAAGAATATTAAAGGCTACCTTCAACATTCAACCTGCAATAAGAAGATAAGTCCGTATCTTCTCTCCATCTCTACTGCCTCCTGTCCTTAGATTCTGACTCTTCTTTAACTCCTGAATTTCTAGTCTAGCCAGTAGTTGGCTGCATCACGAACATCATGTCAACACAGGAAGCCCGCTGCACACAGATGGCTCCTGCCTCTTAGCTGAACTGCAAGCTGACCCTGCAGGCCCTCTGAGAAGCCACTTCTAGAAGGGTTTTCTTAAAGGCCGTCATAGCTTCTACAGAGAAATCAACCCTCCTCAACTTGTCTTTCCTACAGGGCTATAAATAAACAAGTGTTCGCCTTATTTCACCATGGACAATAAATATAATAAAGTGTCCACTACAGAGACACAAAACTGTTTTTAGCACACTCCGCAGACGTTTTACACACCCTTTCTCTATTAATGAGCATCAGTCGAATAAGCAGTGTTTTCTTTTGTCTTGAAAATTCCAAGAACCCGGGTCTTTTAATAAATATGTGGAGCACAGAGCAAGGCCCCCGGGAAGGGTTGATAATTGTGCTGTGCCCAGCAGGAGTCAGTTTTGTATTTTAACTCCCACTGTCTGGTACTGAGTCACAGGCCCAAGAGGTCCCTCCACACACAGCCCATTATCTGTCCTTTGAGCAGTAACCGAAGGAAGCGCCATTTCTGGCAGAGCCATTCAGGGAACCCTTCAGGATCCCTCTCTCCATCCTCTCTCGAGTGAACAGTGTGTCCTGGTCGCTTTCAAACTCAGACTCTGACACCATCAGGCTAGAGTTGTGCTCGGTGCTCCGGTGCTTGATACCTGGGGAGAAGCAGGAAGAACATGAAGACAGGATCACTCCCCTCAGCTGTCCTTCTGGCTGCGTTCCTGCTCTCTGGGCCTTCAAAGCAGTCACCTACATGGCAGGTGGGTTGGCATGACAGCGGCTTTGGGTGTTACCCTGGAACTTGAACTTGACACCAGCTTCATGACCCCTGAAAAGGTACCTAAATTCTTCCCATCTATTGGAAGGTGACAAAGCTCTCACCCACAGGTTTATGGTGAGGACGGAATGAAACTGCCCCTGTGAAGCCCTTCACCCAGCTTTTAGCACAAAGTGGGCACGGAACACATAACCGCCACAGTGGTCTTTGAAGTTTAACCCCACCAAGTATTTTTGATAGATGATTTGATTTCTGGGATTAAGATATGACCCCTAATATCAACCAACTGATAGTGTCTAACATGAAAGTATGAAGGTTTGGGGGGCGTGCAGGGCCATGGTATGCATGTGGAGGCCAGAGGATACAGTGAGAGATGGTTCTCTCCAAATAGCACCAGGCATAGAACCTGTGCTGTCAGGCCTGGAGATAAGCACCTCTACCCACTGAGCCACCTCACCAGCACTAACGCTTTAGAATTTTTAAAAAGAACTCACAGTGTCTAGCTAAGGAGTTAAAACATGGATCCTTGACATGATGGCTCAAAATATCTAAGAAATAAAACTCTTACATGAATCAAGAGGATACAAACGTCTCCTGATAGCTGGGATTCATCCTGTGATGGTCCAAATAGGATGGATTTAAACTAAGAGGGATGTTGAGGTAGGAGAACAGAAGGAGGGCATTGAACATTTAGAAGCGTCTGGGAGAACTTACAGGGAAAAAAAGCGTGGAGCAAATGACAAGTAGGAAACAGGGAATGCTGGGGATGTCATTCTGTGTGCTGTGAATGTGTTCCTCTGATTGGTTGATAAGTAAAACGCTTATTGGCCAGTAGCCAAACAGGGAGTATAGGTAGGCAAGCAGACGAGGAGAATTCTGGGAAGAGGAAGGGCTGAGTCAGGAGTCTCCAGCCAGACACAGAGGAAGCAAGATGACAAGGCAGAACTGAGAAAAGGTACCAAGCCATGTGGATAAACATAGATAAGAATTATGGGCTAATTTAAGTGCAAGAGCTAGTCAGTAATAAGCTTGAGCTAATGGTCGAGCAGTTAAAATTAATATAAGCTTCTGAGTGATTATTTTATAAGCGGGTCATGGGTAGGATGAGAGAACTTCCAACAGTTGTCCTCTGACCTCCACACACCTGCTGCGGCACGTGTACATCTCTGCCCTGGAATAAATAAATAAGATGTAAGCCGGGCGGTGGTGGCACACGTCTTTAATCCCAGCACTAGGGAGACAGAGGCAGGTGGATCTCTGTGAGTTTAAGGCTAACCTGGTCTACAAAGTGAGTTCCAGGATAGCTATGACTGTTACACAGAGAAACTCTGTCTCAAAAAAACAAACAAAAAATAAACAACAACAACAAAAACCCACAGAAAAAGAAAGAACTAAGTTACCTACAAACCCAGAATTAAGAAAACCCATAGAATCAGCACTGAGCAGCCTCAGAGGGGCAGAAAAAGCACATTAAGTGATAGTTAATATGTGAGCATCCAAAGGTTAACTGAAGTGGGTGGGAGGTGTCCTGAGCATAAGAGCCAATACACTTTGAGAAGATAGTTTTCTGTAAACACCTCAGCTGACGGAGCTGATGGGAAATGGTTCTTTTTTAAAGGCTAGATGTCCTGCTGCTGCATCTCTGGCCATATGTAAAGGGAACAGCTATCAGAGATAAACCAGGGTGAAAGTGCATGGTGGGTCATATGACCCACCACCCTCTAACCCAGCGGAGAAAAGAACTAGACACAAGGGTCACCTCCATGGAGGAGAAGTCTTGGTCCTGGGGTCACTTGGCAGAGGCTCAGCCTTCAGTAAGTAGTTGCATTCCCTCACCCATTACTGTCCGGGAGTACTTGTCAGTTTTTCATTAACTTTCTAATAGGGTTGCCATTAGCCTGCTCTCAGACAGCCTGCCCGCCCACAGGGCTGAGGGCCTTTGTCTTTCCTTGCAGACTCCCAGGCTTGCTCTTCCAGCCTGATTGAACTGTTGATTCCACCTCAGTCTCCGTGTCACCCAGCTGAACGTTCTGGCCAATGCCTAGATAGGGTGTTCCAAAGTGTCAGGCAATAATTGTCTTACCGTATTTGGGCCTCAGTTCCATTCTCTCCTGTTCGTCCATATTGTCTAGGATGGTATACTTGGTTTTCTTCCTTATCTTAGTCCTTTTCCGTCTGAAAGGAACAATGAAATGATCAACTCAAATGCTCAGAATCGTACCTGGGATCTTTCCCACCTAACTAAAGGGTTCACCTGAAACTCAGGTGCTGGAGTCTCTTTAAGCAATGCTCAACACCTCTATACAGCCCAGGCAGCTTTTCCCCATGAGTAATGTCTCACTCAGAAAGATGTGGGTGAGCAAGATTCCCCAAATCAGTGCTGACCAAGAATGTTCAGAGACACCAGACTGAAACCAGCACCCGGAGGGAGGAGCACACAGAAGAAGTGATAAGACAGTGAAGCCCCACAGTTATCTTAGAAATAACTCTGTCTTTCATTTTTCCCACAAGATGTAAAAACTGGGTTGATCCTTTGTGTCTCATGCTAAGCTGCAAAGTATGACTCAAAAACACTCATTAAAACTACCCTAAACTCAGGAAGCAGAGACAGACAGATCTCCGTGAGTTTGAGGCCAGCCTGGTCTACATAGAAAGTCCTAGAACCAGGGCAACATAGTGAGATGCTGTCTCAAAACAGACAGACAAACCACGACCCTAAGCATCAGTCAACTTGTTCTGATCAGATCATGTCACTAAGAGCAAGGGCTTCTTACTCTCACTTTAGTGCTTGCTAGATGGAGGCTTTGAGAATATTACTTAAGACTTCTGTGTCCCATGCCCTCCCCTCCAGAAGATTCCCTTTCTCCTGGGGTTGCTGGAAGGACCAAATACAACAGGACAGTTAGAGCTGTCACTATGAATCAAAACGGCAACTGTTCAGTAGATGTTCAAGGTCAGCACCGTTCACTTCCTGTACACAACCCTGAGATGTAGATGTTTAAAGCCACATTCAGTAGGGGACCCTATCCCACATGGTTCTGGGGACTCAATGAGTTTGGGCCTCTTTCTCAGGGCTTGGCTCTTCTGCCATGCCCACTGCTGGGAATGCAGTCATAAGTAAAACTCAAATACATTAAGGGTGACTTATGGAAACAGCTATAGTTTTAGTATGCCATTTAAAAAGCATCTTTAGACACATAGTGCTTCGTATAGGAAAATGAGCCCACTGCTCTCTTCTGAGGTCTAATGATATCTTTCCTCACAAATCTCCTCATGAGGGTTGAGCACGAGGTTCTGGGAGATTCTGACAATGGGGCAGCCCAGGGGCTTCTCAGAAGTCATTTCCTTTGGGGGAAAAAGAAGAAGAAAAATCTAAAACAAAAGTTCCCTTGGGTGTGCCATTGCCTCTCTTCAATTTTAGGTGGACTAAAGGAGTCAGACTGATCTAATTGTTGCTCCATATAACCAAGTCTAAAAATCAGACCCACACATTTCTAGAACGTTTTTTCTCTGCTGAGACATGTAAGGCCACCTGGACACTGCTCTGGTGAACATGTGAGACAAACAGAGATTACTATTAGATTTGAGAGTGGGGATTTGGCTCAGGGGTTGAGTACCTACCTAGCACGTGCAAGACACTAGGTTCAATTCATAGCGCGCGCACACACATACACACTATATATATAATTTGATATAGAATTATAGGCCTTGCTATGCTAGAAGGTGAGGGGGCATCAATGAGAAAAAGCTGCCTCCAATATTGATCCATTTACTTAGATGCACATGCCAAGAAGTGGAACGTGCCCATGAAGTCCAGTTTGTCTTAAAAACTGGCTGTCAGTTAGTCAGTTAAAGAGTGAGACAAGTCCAAGCAAACGAGCCTGAAGCTGTCCATCACCCCAGCGAAGGGTCTTCTTTTCTCACAATGAACAAGCACATTAGGTACCTCCTGCAGCAGCAGATGCACAACCAAGTCACAGCTCCAGTTAGCACTGTCAGGATCAATGCCAGCGCTGCCACGTAGAACACACTCCACTCTGCAAAACGAGAAGGCCAGAGGTAAGTGATAAGCACATTTGCGCAATGGTAAACCGTTTGCTAATTGGCTTTGTTCTGACGACTCACAATGAGTCTGTCTGAGAAGAGGCCAGTGGTGTGCTGGGACCACTGTGTGGAACAGGCAACAGAGCCTGGCCAGGTGCCATGCAAATCAGAACAACAGACTAATGGCTGTGTCTGTTTGGTTGAGGGACCTCATGAGGTACATAACTCAGAGATCTGAGGCACATAGTTCAGGCTAACTTGAGAACAGGAAATCCAAAGTAACTGAAGTGAAACAGTGAAGCAACCATGCATCCTACATATAAATATATGACATATTAAAATGCGCATTCCAGAATCCCAAGAATCATAACCTTTCCCCAAAAAGGGCTGTATGGTATTTTTTTCCTCTTCCTCCTCCTCCTCCTCCTCCTCCTCCTCCTCCTCTCTCGGTTTCTTTTTTTGAGACAGGCTCTCATGTAATCTAGGCTGATCTTGAATTTACCACATAGCCAAGGATGGTCTTGAACTTCTGACTCTCCTCCTCTACATCCCCAGTGCTGGGATTATGGATGTGCACCTGATTTTATGTGGTGCTGGAGAGAGAGATTTGGGTGTGTTAGGCAAGTACTCTGTCTACTAAGCTATAGGCCCCAGACCCATGGCATGGTCTTCATATAGCAAGTCAAGGGTCTGGATGTCTGCCTGTGGCTTAAAGATATCAGGGCCAGAGGTCAATTTGGGAACTATTCCTCATTCCTTCTACATCCTAAGCTTAGAAGTAATAACTTAGGGGCAAAAATGCCAGTGGGTGCCCAAGATGGTGTGGTGGCACATGCTTTAATCCCAGCACTTGGAAAGCAGAGGCAGGCAAATCTCTGAGTTTGAGGCCAGCCTGATCAACATAAAGAGTTTCAGGACAGTAAGGACAACATAGAGAGACCCTGTCTCAAAAAAAAAATCAAACAAACAAACAAACCACCAATGGGACAGGGACTCAAGCTTAACCTGATTGAATGTCATGCCATCTCCCTAGAATAGTGGCCTGAAGCTGGCTCATTTCTGATGTTTGTGGAGAGTTAAAGAACACAACATGACAGCCAGCTCTTAACAGTTTCTGCCATTTATGTCCATCTGGATCCCTAGGATGAAAAG
>CABHPH010125467.1:0-10157 GCA_902168325.1 Peromyscus nudipes
TGTGATTGCCTTGGTTCATGTGAACAAGAACATGTTCATCAGAACAACATTCCTGATGGCTTGTCTAACATTGGTCACCAGTTTTCCTGTTCCATTTCAAGGGGATCATCTCAAGAACCATAAACAACTGGTATTTTGAAGCAGGATCTAGAAGTATGTCCCTTGTTTGCTAACATTTTTTTTTACTTCTGCTTCTTTGATACATTCTACCATATCCAGTTCATAAGAAACATAGGAGCAAAGAAAACTAACAGATCAATAAAGCATTTTATGTGTCTTCAATTTTTTTCTACAGTCACTTCCCTTTTACCCTTTATGTGTTCTGGCTTGGAAAATATATTTTTAAATCTTTTTTATTGAAAATGATTGTTTCATACACTATATTATGATCTGGTTTTCTCTCCCACAACATCTCCCAGATATTCCTCACCTCTCTACCCACCCAACTCCATGCTGTCTCTCTCTCAAATAAACAAACATGCAAAAAAGCAAGCAAACAAGAATAAAAATAATAATAACAAAGAGAGAGCACAAGAAATACAGATATACACCCCAAAAAATCAATAAAAATACAAAATCATAAACCACAATATACAAGCAAAAGACTGGTGAGACCATAAAATGCCCCTCATAGACTATATGAGACAAAAAGTCTGCAAAAATATAATTGAGCTCATTTTGTGTTGGTCATCTATTGCTAGGCATGGGGCCTGCCCTTAAGCGTAGTTAATATCCCCATTGAGGACCCACTGTAGAAAACTATTTTTTTTCCTTTTTGAGCAGATGTCAATTGGAGGTAGTTTCTTGGTGAGAAGTGGTAGCTCCTTCCCTCTCTGTGCCCTAGGACCCAATCTGATTTGAATATGTACAGGCCCTGTGGATGCTGCTACATTCTCTGTGAGTTCATATGTGTGCCATGCCTGTTGTGTCTGAAAGGCTTTGATGTTATTTATCACCTCTGGCTCTTAGAATCTTTCTGCCTTCTCTTCCACATAGGCCCCTGATCCCTGAAGGAAGGAGTTTGATAATGGCATCCCATTTAGTAATGAGCATTCCAAAGTGTCTCTAACTCTGTATATTGTTCAGTAGTAGGTCTTTGTATTAGTTCCCATCTTCAAGACAAAGCTTCTCTGTGATGCCTGAGCCAGATGCTGATCTATGTTGCTGTGTTCCTTTGACAAAACAATAGTAATTGGATTTCCCCTAGGCCCATGGCCTATCTAGTTTCACAGTTTTGGCCATCTGAGTAGCAACAGTCATGGGTTCTATCTCAGGAAGTGGGCATCAAATTCAATCAGGTACTGGCCAGTTATTCCCACAGCTTTGTGCCACTACTGGACCAGTGTATCATGCAGGCAGGATAGTATTGTAGATCACAGGATTTGTAGTTGGTTTGGTGTTTACCGCTCACTGGTAGCGTGTAGAGTACCTTCCAATACCATGAACACTAGTCAGTAGGGGCAAAGGCTCTAGTTAGGCACCAGCTCAACTTCTCTGTCTTCAATGAGATATATAAGTGTTGTCTTCAGCAATAGAGCCCTACTATCAGTTTGCGAAAAGCAATAAATAGACTTGACAGTATCCTGAGATGTTTAGGGGCTTCCCTGGGGACCCTTTTGCCAACAACTCAACTAGATGTAACTCATTCCTGGCACTGTAGGTTTTACTTGGTAGTGAAAGATGTCTATTGGGGCATCATCTCCCCTGCTTTTTGGTGAGTCCATTTAGATTTACTTCACATATGTATATATTTTAAGAAGCTTCTACAGTTGTGTGTTACCATATGATCCCCTCAATGGCCCTCAGTGTTAGCTGTCTCTCCCCATTTTCCCTCCATTACTCTCTTTGCCTCCTCCTCCTCCTCATTTAATCCTCCTGTTCCAATCTCTCCCCTTTCTCTCCAAAATCATATATTCTATTTCTCCTTCCTTGGTAGATCCTCTCATCTCTCTCCAATCTCTCACTCACTATATAACCTCTGTGGTTATATGGATTATAGTGTGCCTTTCAAAGGCTTAAAAACTAATATCACATATAAGAAACACATATAATATTTATATTTTGAGGTCTAGGTTACCTCATCCAGGATAATTTTTTCTAGCTTCTACATTTAACTTCAACTTCATGGTTTCATTTTTATAACAGCTGAATTATATGCTGTTGTGCAAATTCATGACATTTTCATTATCCATTAATCCATTGATGGATATCTAGGTTCTTTCCAGTTTGTGCTATGATAAACAGAGCAGCAGTGAACATAGTTGATCAAGTATCTCTGTTGTAGGATGAAGCATTCTTTGGGTATATACCCAAGAGTGATGTGGTGGTTTGAATAAGAATGGCCCCCATAGCCTCATAGATTTGAATGCTTGGTCACCAGGGAGTGGCACTATTTGAAAGGATTAGAAGGAAGTGTTGGAGGAAGTGTGTCACTGGGGGTGGACCTTGAGGTTTCAAAAGCCCAAGCCAGTCCCAATGTCTTTTTCTTCCTGCTGCTCCAGATGTAGAACACTCGGTTACCTCTGCAGAACCATGTCTATATGTATTCTGCCATGCTCCCTGCTATAACAATAGGGGACTAACCCTCTGAAATTGTAAGCAAGCCCCAATTAAATGCTTTCTTTTATAAGAGTTGCTATGGTCATAGTGTCTCTTCATTGCAATAGAACACTGAGACAAGTGGTACAACTGGATATTGAGATAAGTCTATTCCCAGCTTCCTGAGTAACTTCCATATTGATTTCCACAGTGGCTGTACAAGTTTGCATTCCCACCAGCAATGTTTGATTGTTCCCATTACTCTATACCCTCATGATCATGAGCTGTCATTTGTTTTATTGAACTTAGACATTCTGATTGGTGTAAGAAGAGAGATTTTATTAAATTTTTCAATTATTTTACATACCAACCACAGTTTCCCCTCCTTCTTCTCCTCCCATTCCCTCCCCCCACCTCCCATCTACCCTCCATCCACTCCTCCTTCATTCTGAAAGTGGCAGGCCTCCCATGGGAGTCAACAAAGCATGGCATATCAAGTTGAGGCAGGACCAAGCTCCTTCCCCTGCATCAAGGCTGGGCGAGGCATCCCAGCATTGGGAAGGGGTTTCCAAAAGCCAATTCTGGTGCCAGGGACAGGTCCTGGTAAGATGAGATCTTAAAGTAGCTTTATTTAGCACTTCCATGTTGACTAAGGATATTGAACATTTCTTTAACTGTTTCTCAGTCATTTGTCTTTCATCTTTCGAGAACTCTGCTTATTTCTATGCCCCATTTTTAGAGGGTTACTTGTTTTCTTGATGTCCATTTTTAAGTACTCTATATAATTTAAATATTAACCCTCTACTGGATGTGTAATTGGTAAAGGTCATTTCCTATTTCATAGCCTGCTTCTTTGTCTGAATGATGGTATCCTTTGACATAAAGAAGCTTTGTAGTTTCATGAGGTCCTATTTATTAATTATTGTTCTTAGTGCCTGTGTTATCAGCTTGGAAAGACATTTCCTGTGCCAGTGAGTTTAAGACTATTCCACACAATCTCTTCTATCAGAGTCAGGGTATCTGGCCTTATGTTGAGGTCTTTGATCCATTTGGAATTAAGTTTTGTGAAGGATGACAGGTATGAATCTGTTTGCATTCTTCTACATGCAGACATCCAGTTTGACCAGCACTATTTGTTGAAAATTATGCCTTTTCTCCAGTGTATATTTCTGGCTTCTTTATCAAAAATCAAGTGTCCATAGGTGTGTGGACTTATTTCTGGGCCTGCAATTTTATTTTATTGATCAATGTGTCTGTTTTTATGCTCTACAATGTTGCTTTTTGTTTTTGTTTTACTATAGTTCTGTAGTACAATTTGAAATCAGGGTTGGTGATACTTCTAGAAGTTCTTTTATTATTTAGAATTGCTTTTTAACTATCCTAAGTTTTCTGAAGCTGAAAATTAGTCTTTCAATTTCTGTGAATAATTGTGTTGTAGTTTTGATGGAGATTGGATTGAATCTGTAGATTGCTTTTGGTAGAATGGCCATTTTCATTATTTTAATCATACTGGCAGATCTATGAGCAAAGGAGATTTTTACACCTTCTGATGTCTTCTGCAGTTTCTTAAAATGTTTATTATAAGGGTCTTTTACTTTTTTGGTGACAGTTATCCCAAGATATTTTTGGGTTTTGTTTTTGTTTTTAGGATATTGTGAAAAATATTGATTCCCTGGTTTCTTTTGCAATCTGTTTGTCATGTTTATACAAGAAGCCTACTGATTTTCATGTGTTAATTTTGTATCCTGCTATTCTGATGAAACTGCTTACCAACTATAGAAGTTTCCTGGTGGATTTTTTAGAGTATTTTGTGTATAAAATTATACCATCTGCTAATAAAGATACTTTGGCTTTTTCCTTTCCTTTTATATCCCTGATCTCTTTCAGTTGTCTTATTGCCCAAGCTAAGACTTCAAGTACTATATTGAATAAGTATGTAGACAGTGAATATCCTTGTCTTGTTTTTGACTTAAGGGGAAATGCTTTGAGTTTCTCTCCTTTTAAGTTGATTATTGCTGTGGTCTTGCTGTAAATTTTCTTTATTAAGTTGAGGTATGCTCCTTGTATCCCTAGTCTCTCAAGGATTTTATCATGAAAAAAGTGTTGATTTTTGTCAAAGACCTTTTCTGCATCTAATGAGATGATCATGCCTTTTTTGTTTGTTTGTTTGTTTTGTTTTGTTTTTCAAGACAGGGTTTCTCTGTTTTTCAAGACAGGGTTTCTCTGTGTAGTTTTGGTGCCTGTCCTGGATCTCGCTCTGTAGACCAGGCTTGCCTCAAACTCTCAGAGATCCACCAGCTCTGCCTCCCAAGTGCTAGGATTAAAGGCGTGCTCCACCACCACCAGCTTGATCATGCCATTTTTATCTTTCAGTCTGCTTATGGGGGTACCTTATGTTTATCAATTTATGTATGTTGAAACATCTCTACATCTCTGGGATGAAGCCTACTTGATCATGATCATAATTTTTTATGTGTCTTTGGCCTTGGTTTGTGATCCTGCCAGGAGCCACAACAAACATTGCAATGATCTAAAAGTACTTTCTCCTGACCACTTTGGACTTCTGATACCAACAGGCTAAGAAAGAAATAATAGTGCTCAGGAATGAGGTGATTGATCCAAATTACCAGGGGGAAACTGGATTGCTTCTCCACAATGGAGGAAAGAAAGATTATGTCTGGAGTGGAGGAGATCCTTTAGGGTATCTCTTATTGCTACCATCTCCTTTTATTAAAATCAATGGTAAATTGCAAAAATCTAATCCAAGGAGGATGACAATGAGCACAGATCCTTCAGGAATGAAGGTGTGGGTCACTCCTCCCGGAAATGAGCCAAAACCTGATGGGGTACTTAGGAAGGGTGAAAGATATGGAGAATGGGTAGTAGAGGAAAGTAGTAATAAATGTCAGGTGAGGCCAACTGACCAGTTCCAGAAATTAGGATTATAATTAACATGAGTGTTTCATCATATTTTGTTAAGAATGTGTTTGTACACATATTTGTGTTTTCTTTCCTCAATTTCTTTATCATAAAATGTAAAATCAATTAAGAGAATATCAATGGTTATCATATTTAAATTTGATATACTAAAAGAATGTTTCTCAATGGACGTTACCATATATTCTAAGTTTATAATATATTTGCAAATGTGGTTGTTTGTATGTGGTATAGTTACACCATGTTAGGCATAATTTACCTCATTACTGTTTTTATTTGGAAGTTAAGTATGACGTAAGGAGACACAATTGTGTGTAAAGTTGAGAAGTGGTGGACTTGTGATGGTTATTGATAACTTGACTACATCTGGAAATAACTAAAACACAAATGTCTAGACACACATGTGAGGGATTTTTTTCTTAATTAAATTTGAAGTGGAAAGACCCATTTCTAATCTTGATCTTTGAGATGGGAAGGTCCATCTTTAATATGAGCCACACCTTCTGCTGGCAACCTATATAAAGGACACAGAAGAAGGAGGCTTGCTCTATTTGCCTGCTTGCTCTCACCCTTGTTAGCAAGTCCACTACTTCACTAGCATTAGAGCCTATTCTTCAGGACTTTGGAATATACTGAAGAACAACTGAGACATCCAGCCTCATGGACTGAACAACTATTGAATACTTGGACCTTCCATTGACAGACAGCCATTGCTGGACTAGCTGAACCATAGTTTGTAAACCATTCTAATAAATTTCCTTTCTCTATTAATATAGATTCATTCTATAAGTTCAGTTACTCTAGAAAACTCTAATATAATTTGTAGGTATTTTATTAAGAACATATGATCATAAGAGGTATTTGTAATTTTCTTTTATTGTTGGGTCTTCATATGGCTGAGGTATCAGAGTAACTGTGACCTCAAAAAGTTAGGCAATTTGAGGAGTATTGGCCAAAATTCTTCTTTAATGTCTGGTAGAATTCTGAGCTGAATCTGTCTGACCCTGAACCTTTTTTGCTTGGGAGACTTTTAATTACTGCTTCTATTTTATTGGGATTATGGATATCTTTAAGTTGCTTATCTGATCTTGATTTAATTTTGACAGATCATCTATATCAAGAAATTTATCAATTTTTTAGGTTTTCCACTTTTGTGGAGTATAAATTTCTACAGTATTTCCTAATGATTCTCTGTCCCACTTTTCATCTTGAATTTTATTCATATGGAAATTCTTGCTCCATCTTTTTGTTAATTTGGCTAAGCATTTATCAATCTCAATTTTCTTAAGGAACCAACTCTTCCTTTCATAGATGTTTTGTATTATTTGTTTGTTTGTATTTTATTGAATTTAGCTCTGAGTTTGGTTATTTCTTGCCATCTACTCCTTTTGGATGTCATTTCTTCTTTTTGTTCTAGATATTTCATAGGTATGTTTTTAGATATGTTCTGTTTCTAGATATGTTCTGTTAAGTTACTAATATGAGATATGTCCAATTTTTTATGTACACATTTAGTGCTGTGAACTTACCTCTTATATCTGCCTTCATCATTTCCATAGATTTAAATATGTTATGCTTTCATTTTCATTCAATTCTATAAAGGTCCTAATTTCCATCTTGATTTCTTTCTTGATTCACTCAGTAGTTAGTTGTTTGGTTTCCATGAGTTTGTAAGCTTTCTGTTCTTTCTGCTATTGTTGTTATCCATCTTTCATCCATGGTGGTCAGATAGGATGCAGGGTATCATTTCAATTTTCTTATATCTGTTGAGACTTGCTTTGTGTCTGAATATGTGGCCAATTTTAGGAAAAATTCCATAAGCTGCTATATTCTCTTTTTAGGGTGAAATATTCTATAAATATCAGCTAGATTTATGGTGGCATTTAGCACCAGCATTTCTCTGTTTAATTTTTGTCTGGATGACCTGTCTATTGGAGACAGTGGGGTATTGAAGTCACCCACTATCACTGTGTGAGGGTCAATATATGATTTTAGCTATAGTAGTGTGTAGCTGGAAGTTTTCCTGTGTTCCGCCTGGTCCCACAACTGCTTGCTCCCAAGAAAAAACAGGGGCTTATATTAATTACAAACTGTATGGCCTATGGTTCAGGCTTCTTGGTAGCTAGTTCTTTCATCTTAAATTAACCCATTCCTATTAATCTCTATGTTGTCATGTAACTATGGCATTACCAGTCTGCTGGCATTCTGTTGCTTCGTGGGCAGCAGCTGGTGTCTCTCTTGACTCTCCCTTCTTCTCGCTGTATCTCTGCTTGACTTTTCTTCCTAGCTGTAAGCTTGCTTGACATAGGCCAAAACAGCTTTATTTATTATCCATAGGAGCCACACATATTCACAGCATACAGAAAGACATCCCACAGCACTTCCCCTTTTCTGTCTAATCAAAAAAGGTTTTAACTTTAACATAGAAAATGATATATAACAAAACAATTATCAAACAAGAATTACAGTTGCAATATCTAGTCTATTTGTATTTGGCAAAATTGTATTTGGCAAAATTAAAGAAAATATTCATCATCTATCCTATTTTGTGAGTCTAAAGTTTTATATCTAACTTATCTTTTATCATGACTAAGGAAAACTATAATTATAACTATCTAGTCTTCAATGCCATCAAAGATTCCAGAAGGATATAATATTACCTGAGTAAAGAGGAAGTGTATTGCAAGCAACTTCCATAATTCTAGAAATGACAGAAACATCTGGCTGCCTAGACAGTCATCCAAAGTTCCTCTGTAACATTGGGGCATCTATCTTCAGCCTATAGGCCTAGAGTCTCTGGAATAGCTTTTAGTGAAGCAGGAAATTTTAAAGACTGTTCCACCATTCAGGCAAAGTTTGTCAGTCACTTCTCCCTATGTCCTATAGAATGTCTGGCAGTTTCTTCTGTGAAGCAGGAACCTGAAGGACCATCTTGCCTTGCAAAGTTCAGTGGTCACCTTCCTATGGGTTCTGCATGTCCAGTTTATACAGCATCCTGTCAAGCAGTCAAAGCAAAGGCACTTTTTTGTCCAGTGGCTAACTTTTGCCACAAAGAAAGCAAACACCATAATGAGTTTCTTTGATGCCCATCATCCTCTTTGAAGTAACTGGTGCTGCCAGGAGCAGATGTGTCTCACTTTCCAGAAAAGTCTAAATTCTTAAAACATTTTAAATGCTATAATCTGTAGGTCTTTGAAGTGTTTGAAGATTACTTACCTAATTGAAATATATCTTAGTATACCTAAAAAAAACTTAACTAACATGACTATAAGTTTGATTACCATAGATGACTATTAATCTGTATTTCTTAATTGTATTTTACAATTTTAAAAGTATTGCATAAACATAGTACCTTAAACAAGAGTAAATATATACATACAGTATAACAAAATTAACTTTAAATTTGTATCAATAAACTAAAATCTATAGCAATATAAAATATTCCAAATAAGTTGTTGCTTTTTAAAAGTAGATTCAATAATCTATCCTTTTATCCTACCATATCTATAGCCTACATTTCTAGCTCATATCCTCCTTTCTTCTTTGAGAAAGAGATTGACTATGGTCAATAACAATTTGTAACCAAACCCCTAAACAAAGACAAACAGTAGTGCCTCTTTTATTGGCATTGATGCCATTGGTTTTTGTTTTTGTTTTGTTTGTTTATTTGTTTTTGGTGCACAGATGTTAAGAATTTCAATGTCTTCTTGGTGGATTTTTGCCTTGATGAGTATTTAGTGCCCTTTCCTATCTCTTCTGATTGGTTTTGTTTTGAAGTCTATTTTGTCAAGTATTAAAATGGCTATACCAGCTTGCTTCTTAGGTCCATTTGCCTGGAATATCTTTTTTCATTCTTTCCCCTGAGGTGATATCTATATTTGATAGTAAGGTGCGTTTTTGAATGCAGCAAAAGGGTGGATCCTGTTTTCACATCCATTCTGTTAATCTGTGTCTTTTTATTTTGTAATTGAATGGATTGATGGAGAGTTATCAATGAGCAGTGCTTATTGATTCCTATTGTTTTGTTATTATGGTGTTGGTTTTCACCTCTCTTTCAAATTGCTGGTGTGATATTATTTATTTGTTGTGTTTTCTTGAGTGTGATTAACCTCTTCAGATTGAAGTTTCCTTCTAGAGCCTTCTTGAGAGCTGAATTTGTACATAGATACTATTTAATTTGGATTTTATTATGTAATGTTTTTCTTTCTTTTTCTATTATGATTGATGGTTTTTCTGAACATAGTAGTCTGGACTTGCATCTGTGGTCTCAGAGTTTGTAGAACATCTATCCAGGCCCTTCCAGATTTTAGAGTCTCCACTGAAATACTTGTTCTTTTCTGCTTGCAACTTTTAATATTCTCTCTTTGTTCTGTACAGTTAGTGTTTTGTTTATCAGGTGTCATGGGAAATTTCTTTTCTAGTACAGACTATTTAGTATTCTGTATGCTTCTTGTACCTTGTAGACACTTTCTTGTTTAGGTTAGGGATATTTACTTCCATGATTTTGTTGAAAATATTTTCTGTGCGTTTGGCTTGGGTTTCTTCTCCTTCATCTATTCCTCTTATTTGTAGATTTTTGTCTTTCATAGTTGTAGCACAAGTCTCTAAATGGTCTTATTAATAAAAACAAACCCGGAGCCAGGTATTGTGGTGAATGCTGGAAGATCAGAGAAGCAGAACAA
>CABHPH010125467.1:10557-23371 GCA_902168325.1 Peromyscus nudipes
CCACAGCTACCTCACCTTGCCAATTCCTCAGCTGATCCTATTTTCTCAGACTAGAGGCCTCTGAGTCCTTCCTTATCCAAATGGATCTCAGCTGAACTGCTTCTTGAGAGCCTGAAGCTTAACCAGGCTCTAGTTCCTGGTCCTCATGCCTTATATACCTTTCTGCTTGCTGCCATCACCTCCTGGGATTAAAGGTGTGAGTCACCATGCTTGGCTGTTTCCAGTGTGGCTTTAAACTCACAGAGATCCAGATGGATATCTGCCTCCCAAGTGATAGAATTAAAGGCGTGTGTGTCACCATTTTCTGGCCTCTATATCTAGTGGCTGCTCTGTTCTCTAACCCCAGATAAGTTTATTAGGGTGCACAATATTTTGAGGAACACAATATCACCACACATAGTGTCCCAGATTTCCTGGATATTTTTATATTCAACAATTTTCTTTGTATCCATTTCTTCTCCATTTGTATTTTCTTTGCATTTTAGGTATCCATTTCTTCTCCCTTGTCTTAAATGCCTGAGATTCTCTCTTCCATATCTGGTATTCTTTTAGTGAGGCTTACCTTTGAGGTTTTTTGTTTGTTTGTTTGTTTTCCTTTCTAAATTTTTTCATTTCCATTTTACCTGAGTTTTCTTTAGTAATTCTGTTATACTTTCATGTCTTGAACTGTTTTTATCACTTCATTATACTGTTTGTCTTTTCACAGACTTAATTGAAGGACCTTGTGCAACCATGAGTCTATATTTACTGCTATTCACTTAAAAGAGGCTTCTCTGATTAAGGCTGAGAGTGGCATTGCAATACATATTTTTGAAGGAGGCAAGTGTAATACAGACTATGCTATATCGATGTTTAATGGATTTAAATATATTTTTATTTACTATTGAGCTTCTACTTTGGTGTACCTTTTAGATACTGTGGTGTTAATTATAAGAAGAACTAATGAATCCAAGAACTAGGTGGTAAAATCCTGGCCTCCACCATTGTTAGCTTTTCAGCCTTGGAGAAAGTAAATTCCCCAAGGCTGATATTTATCCATTTATAAAATGAGCAATAGCTATGTCATTGTGAAATGTATTTACTAATGACATATGATGGTGTGATAATATTATGCCATTTATATTTAGGAATTATTCAATGAGTCTAAAAAATAAAATTATTTTTATTACTATTGCCACTGTAGCACAAAGATAAGTATTACTCATTATTCATTTAAATTCTGCTTTAAGATGCTAGAAGTGCAGGGCAACAAAGATATAAAGAGGGAAGATGAGAACAGAAAGTAAATATAAAGAATGAAATGATATACAGAATGAAATTATATTTCTACATGACATAGAATTCTATTAGTACATTGATTTTGAAGCTGTTATGTCAATCAACTATCGCTAGATTCAAGATCAGGTGAAAAGATAGACATGAAATCTGAGGAGACTTGAGATACTGCACATGATTACAAAAACAAAAAGGTCAACATGAGCAAGTTGCAAAGAAAGCAGAGGGCATATTTGGAGACTAAAGAGTCAGGAGTAGTAGCAATACGTAAGGAAAACTATGACTTAAAAGATAAATTGAACCATATTTTGAGTGATCAAGAAGGTTATGCTTAGATTATTGTTAGGGTTTATGCTAGTTAAGTAAGTTAGTGGTTGTGGATTCTCCTCCAATATCCATGACTTCACTAACACTGAATAGTTAGCTAGGATTCCAGTTCCAGGTATGGTCTCCCTCTTGTTGAGTAGGTCTTAAGTCCAATTAGAAAGTTGTTGGTTACCCAGAGATAAGTGTAGTCTTCACTACTCATCAAAGAAAGTTCTCTTTGCAATGGAAGAGAAAAGAAGCCACTGTAGAAAACCACAGTCAATCAAAATGCAGAGTTGTAGAACCCAGTCCCAATGGATACATCTACAAAACACTCCCACACCTAAGACTCAGGAAGCATTGCACAAAAGCGGGCAGAAAGATATTAAGAGCCAGAAGATCAGGGAGTCTGGTGTAAGATTGTGTCTCCTAGTAATGTCAGGAGCTGTATCTACAAAGTTTCACCAACATGACTGCTTAAACATGAGTGGAACAAGGACAACAATGATTGATATGACAAAGTGGACAAGGGAAGATACTTCAACCCTATACAAAGAACTACAAGCAACTAAGGAATACCAAAAATGGAAGAGTTATTCTTCCCCAGTGAAGACCACATCAACTGGTTATCCAATACCAAATGGTCAGCCTTGAAAACATACATAAAGTAACATTGTACAGACTGAGCAGGTAATATTTTAGAATAAGTATGTATATACATATATTCATGTAATTGTAATAAACAAAGAAAGGGCCATGAATTTGAAAGAGACCAAGAAAAAAAAAAGCAAAGAGTGTAAAAAGATACCAACATCCTGCAATGGCCTCTAAATGTACATATTCACTGATATGCATCATAAATATATAGCACATACATACACATAAATAGTAAAATAATTTTTTTATATCCTGGGGGATATGCAGCCATTGAGGACAAATTTTATATGCCTACCACACATGTAGTGGCATACTAGGTCTATGTCTTAGAGAGCAAGCCCACCTGCATGAAGCTTAGGAAGTCACAGAAATGTCTCATTTGGTATTGTAAAGATTAATTCTAAGTTGCACAGCCTAGGCACCATGTGTTTACAGATTCAAACTATAAACATATTGTTACACGTATTGTTTAAAAATTCCACTTTCAGTGGCATCATCCTGGGAACTGGAATCAGGCTCTGTTGAGACTCACTTCTAACTCAAAATTAAATAATGTAAGTAATAAATTAGAAGTAAATAATAATACATCTAATAATAATCATCAGAAATATGTTTCACAATATCCTTCAAGGCTGCTGCTTGTGCCCATTTCACAACCTTATTTATTGATATTCCCAAACTTCTAAATGTTCAGACAAAACCTTGCAATTGTCGTTCTCCATCTTGTTCCTAGTATCTCATTGATCAAAAAACTGGCCAACTTTTCTTTCAAAATATTTTCAGAATTCATCTGCTTCCCACACTTTTTGACACTGACTCCATGAAACAAGTTGCCACAAGCCCTTCTCTTCTCATGACTGCTACTGCCCCCACCCTTATCTACTCTCAATGACAACCCTACTCCCACTGTTGGGAGTCCCACAAAAACATCAAGCTAACACCCATAGCATTTTTGCAGGATCTATCACAGACCCATGCAGGCTCCCTGATTGTTGCTTCAGTCTCTGTCAGCTCTCATGAGCCCTGCTTTGCTGGGGATGCTGTGAATGTGTTGCTCTGATTAAATGATAAATAAAATGCTGATTGGTCAAAATAGCCAGACAGGAAGTATAGTGTAGGTGGGATAAGGAGAGAGGAGAATTCTGGGAGGTAGAAGGCTGAGGCAGAGAGATGCTGCCAGCCTCCACAAGGAGAAGCATGATGTAAAATACTGGTAAGCCATGAGCCATGTGGCAAGGTATAGATTTATAGAAATGGGTTAATCTAAGATATAAGAACAGATAGCAAGAAGCCTGCCACGGTCATACAGTTTATAAGTAATATAAGTCTCTGTGTATTTACTTGGGGGACGTGAGTGGGAAAGATTTGTCTCGACTGCCAGCAGGCCGGGACACAGAAAAACTTCAGCTATACTGCTTAGTTAATAATGTGGTCTGTGTTCTCCTGGTCTCCTTGACACCTCTGGCTCCTATAATTCTTTCTCCCCATCTTCTGAGGGGTCCAATCCAATAGAGACCTCCAATTTAGGCTCTCCCTCTGCCTAATGCTTGACTGTGGGTCTCTGCATCTGCTCAGCATCACCTACTATAGGAAGACTCTTTGATGGTGATTGGGCTAGGCACAGACCTGTGAGTATAGCAGAATATCATTAGGACTCATTTTACTGATTCTTTTTCTATCCTAGGTCTCTGGGCTATACAGCCTCCAGTTCCTGGTCACCTAGGCAGTGTCATGTATGGACTCCCTTTTGTGGGTTGAGCATCAAATTAGACCAGTCTTTGGTTGGCCACTCCCACAAGTTCTGTGCCTCCATTGCCCCAGAACATCTTGCAGGCAGGATATTTTATAGGTTAAATGTTTGTGACTGGGATGGTGTCCCAGTCCCACCACTGGGAGTTGCCTGGATACAGAAGATAACAGGTTGAGGCTCTGTATCCTCCATTACTAGGAGTCCTCATTAGGGTCACCTTTGTAGAATACTGGGAGTTTCTACTGAAATCACCAGTTTCTAACATTTAAAAATGTTGAGAAAGTGAGTTTGGAAGACAAAAGAAAAATTAGTGTCTGTTCTTGACTATATCCGTGTGACACCAAGTTGTGATAATAACACCAATACTTGACTATGTTTGGCCTCTTGGTAACTCCTCTGAGGTCTTTTGAGTCTTTTAGATACTTGGAATTATTACAATGACTTTTCTCAAGAAACTAGTTAGAATAATCAAACTAGTTTTAAAAAACCCAAATATGAATGTACTGAGTTCTCACAGGCCAGGAGCTAGCCTGTGAATTTCCTTATTGGCTCACATATGTGACCTAAGATGTAGTGTTCAGAGACATAAAAACAACTGGGTAGGATGGTTCACTAGATTATAGCTCAACTCTACAGAAGGCCAGCTTAAAAACTACTTACATACGTGTCATCATGTTTAGGTGACACAGAATTTTGCCTTCGGCATAATAGTAATAAAAAAATCAACCTAAATTATTTGGCAATAAAGAATAGGTTATATACCAAGATTAACAGTTAAACCTAAGCAGCCAGTCAGAATCCATTAAGAGAGATCTGCTTCTCAATGTGAATCTTAAATAGAATGCCCTATAAATGTAGTTTTCAGTTGTACATTACAAAATTATTGAAATGTCCTATAAACCCATAATATGGTCATTTGTGGGGCTTCCATTTATTTAAAAAATATGAACTAAACTAGTGCAGTATAGACAGACAAATGTCATTTCTCTCACCTCAGTGGTTATGCCCTGGAAGTACCATATAAATGAGATGTGAATTGGATCCCATAACTTCCCTCCATACTCAAGGATTTGCTTCTCTGAAGATGGCTCTTTTCATGATGCAACCATTGGACTAATTTATTCCTTACTCATACTTACCTTTCAGGCTTCATCATCTAGTCTTTAGATTCCAAAATTTATACCCGAGGCATAGACTGCATTCATGATCCTAAGCCATATGCCTATACCTACTTAGCTACTGTACTTGGATGTCTAGTAGAGATCTAAACATGTCAAATATAAAACAAAGACTCTGATCTCCCCTTCTTAAACCTAAAACACCATAAAATAAAGAATCCTTTGCAGAGCAAGATGGCTGGGGGTGAGGTTGGAGTGACTCTCAGGCAGCCACAGCTTTCCCGACAGGATCTTGACACTCTGGATGTCATCAAGTTGACACACTTTCACATGAAATTATCAGCAGACAAGTTACAATCAATATTGGTACAAATGGTCACATAGCTCATGGAAAGTCCACTGTGGTAAAGTCTATGTCTGGAGTTCACACTGTCAGATTCAAAAACAAACTAGAAAGTAATATTACCATCAAGTTTGGATATACTAATGCTAACATTTATAAACTTGATCACCCAAGTTGTCCTAGACCAGAACGTTATAGTTCATGTGGAAGTAGTACACCAGATGAGTTTCCTACAGACATTCAGGGACCAAAGTGAACTTCAAATTAGTCAGACATGTTTCCTTTGTTGACTGTCCTGGCCATGGTATTTTGATGGCTATGATGCTGAATTGCACAGCAGTAATGGATGAGGCTCTTCTGTTGATAGCTGGTAATGAATCATGTCCTCAGCCTCAGACTTCGGAACACCCGACTGCCACAGAAATCATGAAACTCATTTAAAGAATAAAACTGATCTGGTAAAAGAAAGTCAGTCTAAGGAACAATATGAGAATATTCTTGCATTTGTACAAGGAACAGTAGCAGAAGGAGCACCAATTATTCCAATTTCTGCTCAGCTGAAATACAATATTGAAGTTGTCTGTGAGTATATAATGAAGAAAATACCAGTGCCCCCAAGAGACTTTACTTCAGAACCCTGTCTCATTGTTATCAGGTCATTTAATATCAACAAACCTGGCTATGAAGTTGATGACCTTAAGGGAGGTATAGCTGGTGGTAGTATTCTAAAAGGAGTATTAAAGTTAGGCCAGGAGATAGAAGTGAGATCTGGTATTGTGTCCAAAGATGGTGAAGGAAAACTCATGTGTAAACCAATCTTTTCCAAATTTGTATCACTTTTTGCAGAACATAATGGTCTTCAGTATGCTTGCTGTCCCAGGTGGTCTCATTGGAGTTGGAACAAAGATTGACCACACTTTGTGCAGAGCTGACAGAATGGTGGGACAAGTGCTTGGTGCAGCTGGGGCTTTACCTGAAATATTTACCGAACTGGAAATTTCCTATTTCCTGCTTAGATGTCTTCCAGGCATACAAACTGAAGGAGACAATAAAAAGCAAAGGTCCAAAAGCTGTCTAAGAATGAAGTGCTTATGGTCAATATAGGATCCCTGTCAACAGGCAGAAGAATTAGTGCTGTCAAGGCTGATTTGGGCAAGATTGTTTTGACTAATCCTGTGTGCACAGAAGTAATAGAAAAAATTACCCTTAGCCAAAGAGTTAAGAAACATTGGTGTGTAATTGGTTAGGGTCAGATAAGAAGAGGGGTGACCATTAAGAATATTCTCATATTTGGTGATGAAAATTTAACCTCAACTTCTAATATAGGGCCTACAAGTAAATGTCAAAAGTGGTATACTATATACTATATTGGATTAAATCTACATTTTAGCAGAAGTTAAACACTCCAAAATAATGTCTAATTTATCAATCAGTGAAAGTTTGAAGTGAAACTTAAACACTACAAAATAATGTCTGATTTATCAATCAGTGAAAGTTTGAAGTGAATCTTCACTACAACCAGCCTTTGCTATAGCACACATATCATGAACCTATCTAAAATGAAAATGGTCCCTTTTTTTCTTGATTCATCTGTGAGTGGCTCCATGGTGAAGGACAGTTGTTCTTGTCAAAACCAAGGACCCACACTTTCCTTGACCCATTCCCTTTATTTGGTCTTCTATTATCTGAAATTTGAAGGGGAAAAAAGACCAATGGCTCAAATGAGCAAGGCTCTTAGAAATTGAGTGCTCATTCCCTTGCCACAGGTAACCCTTTGCTCTTGGTTTTTTCCTGGATGGGACCAGAGGAATCCAGCACCAGAATGTCTCACCCTCTTCCAGTGCCCTGAGACTATGTCTCTCTTATTTATAGCTAAAATCTCAGTCTTCCTTCACTGGCAAATAGTATTATAATGATGGATGACTAGTGAGAGTTGACAAAGTTCTGTCCAGGTTGTGTTTTCTGGGATCTTTGTTTTAGTAACAGAGTCTCCTGCATGATGAACAAGCACTCTACTGCTGACTACTGCCTCTAGCTGTAGTAGTTGGTAGGATTATGGTGTAAATTGTGCTATTAGTAATCTTTGAGCCTTGGAAGAGATAAAGACTATTCAAAAGCAGAGTGTGTTGGTTCTAAGTCTATTCCCCACATGCCTGCAATTTTCCTGTGCTGTGCTTTTGAATTAATAATCATGGTTTTACTTAATCAGATACTCCATTAGAGCAGTGATTTCCAACTCTAGCTGACATGAGAATGGCTGGGGAATTTAAAAAAAAAAAAAAAAGGCCAGGCAATGGTAGTGCATGCCTTTAATCCCAGCACTGTGGAGACAGAGGCAGTAGGATCTCTGAGTTCCAGGCCAGCCTTGTCTGCAGAATGAGTTCCAGGATGGCCAGGGCTATAGAGAGAAATCCTGTCTCGAAAAACTGGGGGAAAAAAAGCAACTCCTCAGTGTTAAGAAAGAAGTTTAGGGAGTTGAGAAATATACATACTGAATAATAATGTCACTGGCTTTTGGTAGTTTGATACTCTTGTTTGCTTTTCTTTTGATTTGCATAAAAATGGGGTTTAATTCCACAATTACTGTGTAGTGATCTTTTGGATACTGAAGCTGCCTTATAGATATTTAGAACTGTGGCTGGGAGTCTTTAAGAGCTTTGAGGAATCTATTGACATTACATATTTGATTGACTATGAAGGGTTGTATTGTAGCATGAAGAACACATTTAAATAAAACAAGGTTCTGAATTTTAAAAAAAAAAGAATGCTTTGCATCTTTAACTCCTTCCCATCTACATCCATTCAATTTGTCTAGAATATTCTGTTTTATTTGGATTTAAGATAGATCCAGAATTAAACAATTTCTCACTGCCTCCACTGCTACATCACCCTTATTCACTCCACATTCCTTCAATTTTATTTATCAGCTTTTAAATTACTGTATATGATTGTGTTTATAGGCTGCTTTGGACTATTGGAAAGTAAGGTCCATGTAGAAGTGATTTTTTTTTAATGGGCTTTGTTCATCCATACACCCTGAACAGTGGCCGACACATAATGGCACTCAATAATTACTCTTCACATGAATGCATTATGTTATGTTTCCCCTCTCCTAGAATATCTTTACTGGATCATTCCCATATACAAACTCAAGGTCAAAAGGGTTGAATTTTTATTCTAAATGGGATTGTGAATGATTAAAACAAGCAAGGTTGTGACATGAGCAGATCTAAGTTTTAAATACTTGTTTACAGAGAAAAGATTGGAAAGGAACTGATCTCAAAATGGGAAGATGAAGCCAGAAGTCCTCATTAAATAAGCAAAAGAGCTCTGAATTTAGAGCCAAAATCACTTGGGGAATATGTTAACAAATGATACAGTACAAAAAATGACTGTGGGATTTTATTGATATTTAATATTCTGTAAACCTTAGCCATTTTAACAAGAATATTAGTACTACATATATTCTTGTATTTGAACACTCCCCAATTATATATGAGCATATGACCTTGTATATACTCTGTAAACGTGTCGCACAAAAGCAAGTAAATCTCAAATATGTGCAACTGAAATGGACATGTGTTACTTTCAATTACTGATGACAATTTATTTCAAGTATCATCTATTGCATGCTCATGTGCCACTGACAATCTATAAAAAAGTAACTTAGCACTTAATAAAATGAATATTTAAAATTTTCTGGCTTCTCAAATGATAAAAATGTTTGGGAAAGGATAAAGCGTAGTGTATTTTCTCTTTCATAATAACAAATCTCTCTGCTTCCTGAGCAGGGATGAATTGTCATATTATACAGCTAACTATGACTGCCTGAGAAGCAGATCTAAGTGGTCAAAACTTAAATTCCTACACAAAGACTGTGTTAAAAACAAAATTCTCTAACATTATCCAAAAGGTTTTCTCTGAAAGAAAAAGCATTTAAAGCTTTTGAAATTAAAACTTAAAGTTCAGAAATAAAAGAGTAAGAAATAACTAATATATTTTCAGTTTCTTCATTTAATCTTTTGTTCAAATTACAGGCTAGAACAGGTATTTTAACTTTTTAATTATTCAAGCATAAAATGATCCATATCATTTTTGTAATTGCTATTATAAAATTATGATAAGGAATATAATTTATAGAATGAACTTGGATTATTTCCTAATCTAAAGATTTCTGTGAGATGGAGAAGGATCAGAAGAGTTTCACAGGCTTTTGTGTATTTTTCCTCACTCACTTCATTGAGCTGTAAACAAAACCAATGAAAGAGGGAAATAAATATGGAAATGACCCTTGGGACATAAATAAAACCCCTGTATGATCTTTAGATTGGCAAGTAACTTACAATCTTCAAGCAAAGAAGAAGAATAAAACACACCCCTGTGCAACTGTATCATTTAGCTGTCAGACACACGTGTGCCTAATTCACCTGAACAAAGCAGGCAAAGCACATGAAAGGAATGGTTGATGGGAGCTGTATTAGTCAGGGTTCTCTAAAGGAACACAACTTAGGGTGTGTGTGTGTGTGTGTGTGTGTGTGTGTGTGTGTGTGTGTGTGTGTGTGTCTGTATTCATCTTATATATAAAGGAGATATAATGTCTGAAGCCCAACTAGTCCAACAATACCTGTTTATTAAGAGAAGATCCAAGAATACAGTACTTGTTCAGGCCACAAGGCTGAATGTCTCAGCTGGTCTTCAGCGTAGGCCAGAATCCTGAAGAAGTAGGGTCTAATGCCAGTGAAGGAATGGACTTGTCCGAAAGAGGAAGGGCAAGCTGGCAAAGAGAGAAATCTTCCTTTTTCTGTGTCCTTTATATACAGTGCTATCAGAAAGTATGGTCCAGATTAAAGGTGGATCTTCCCACCTCAAAAGATCTAGAATTAAAGTGGGTCCTTCTACTTCAAATTATGAAATTAAGAAAATCAGTGGAAGTGAACTGAAGACCCAGATGTAAAGCTACACACCTATGGACACCTGATTTTCAACAAAGAAGCCAAAATTATACAATGGAAAAAAGAAAGCACCTTCAACAAATGTGTTGATCCAACTGGATGTTGGCATGTAGAAGAATGCAAATAAATCCATGTCTATCATCCTACACAAAACTCAAGTGGATCAAAGACCTCAACATAAATTCAGATACACTGAACCTGATAGAAGAGAAAGTGGGAAATAATCTTGAATGCACTAGCACAGGAGACCACTTCCTGAACAGAACACCAATAGCACAAACACTAAGATTGACAATTAATAAATGGGACCTCTTGAAATTGAAAAGTTTCTGTAAAACAAAGGACACCATCAATAGGACAAAATGGCAGCCTACAGAATAGGAAAAGATCTTGACCAACTCCACATCTGACAGAGGACTGATCTCCAAAATATATACTCAAGAAACTAGACATCAAGAAACCAAATAATCCAATTAAAAAATGTGGTGCAGACCTAAACAGAATTCTTAACAGAAAAATCTCAAATGACTGAGAAACACTTAAGGATATGTTCATCCTTGGTCATCAGGGAAATGCAAATCAAAAAATATCTTTTAAACATAAAGTATAAATAACTCCATTCAAAAGCAAAGCATTGCTTTAGAATGAATTTGTTCTTAACTACATAACACCTGTTTCATTCTATCATTACCCTTGGCCTCCTAACAGCTTCTTCTACCTCTCTCATGTAAGATTGAAGGGCCCACATTCAGCACCTTACCAAGATAGTACTATAAGCCCTGAATGTTCTTCACAAAAAATTTCTTTTCTCTGAGGAATATTTCACCACCAAAGTCCACTAGAGTTCCAGAATGCCTTATATTAAGTATCCCAGTGCCATCTTTAAACTAACTTCAATGTTTTACAGTACCTTTAGATTGAAAGTCAGGGCTTCAAAGACATAAAAACTCATGCACAATTGGTTCCCAGCCATATTCTCACTACATCTCTGAACTTAGTCAATTAGTCCAACTATATCACTTCCCAAACACAGCTCTTCCTGTTTCTTTTTTGTAAGCTTTGTTTGTATTAACTTCATTAATTATACATATGAATGAGATTCAGTAATGCATTTCAATACATGATTAAAATGTGTAATAATCAAATACAAGCTTTCATTATCTACAACCTCCCATTTCCCAACCTAATAATCATTATTCTACATTCAGGTTGACTTTCCTTGCTCATTTCTATGGCAAAAATGTTGTACAAGTGGCTTCATTCATATTGTTTGTCCCACTGTTTTAGTCTGTAGTCTCGTGAACCTCTCTTCAGTCAAGTCTTGAAAAATGTACCCATCTTTCAAGGCCCAATTCGAATGTCTGTCTCATGGAGTGTAACTTTGTCCTTCCTTCAGTCTCCCCTTTTCTGATCTTACTAAGTCATAACACATTCTGCTTCTCAACATCCAAATTATATTTTAATTTTTATTTAGAACAAAACAACTACAGAACTTTACATAAAATAGATCCTTACAAATGCTATGCCCTAATTAGGCAAACTAAAAATAATCACACACTCTAAAGATAAAGAGTCTCCAAAAATTTTTGTAGTAGAAAGTCCTATCCTTTTGGCTGAGGAGTGCTTTTTGTGTGTGGAGGAATGCTTGCATTGTGCATTCAAGTCCCTGAGTTGAGTCACAACACTGAAAAAAATAAAAAAGATCTTTTATAAGACAGATTCTAATAAAAATGCAACTCACTTCTCATTTTTAAGTGTCATAGCCAAGAGTTAGGAAGTTGATTATTTGATTCTAAGTTTAATACAAAAATACAAATTAAGTCCACATTTTAAGCAATCATATCAGATGATAATTAAAATATTATCTATATTTTTATCACTACTAGTAATTTCTTTTCTAAAAATATTGCCTTAAAAAATTCTTATACAGAAAAGAAATAATACAAAACATTCAAATATATGTAAAGATGGAGAAAATATAATGAACTTCCCATATAGCCACCATCTATGTACAATATTTTAAATTTCAAATAAAAAATTTTGAAAGTCAAGATTGCTTCACTTATTCTTTTTCTTCCCTTCAGCACATCCAGTTGTTGGGGGTGATATTGCCTGTCCCTGAATGAAACTATAATCAATTCCTGGGGTTTTTTTCCTTCATATTTCTTTTACTATTATTATTATTAAGAAATTTTCTATTCACTTTACATACCAACCACAGATCCCCACCTGTTCCCTCTTCCCACCCCCGAGCCTTCTCCCCCAACCCATTCCCCATCCCCTAGTGGAAACCCATGAACTGTGGACTAATAGCTGTGGAGCCCCCATAGGACTGGACTAGGCCCTCTGGATACAGGAGAGAGTTGTTTAGCTTGAACTGTTTGGGGGGCCCCAGGGAGGGGGATCGGGATCC
>CABHPH010125469.1:1316-15750 GCA_902168325.1 Peromyscus nudipes
ATCTTAAATTAATCCATTTCTATAAATCTATACCTTGCTACGTGGCTCGTGGCTTACCGGCATCTTCACATGCTGTTTGTCATGGTGGCGGCTGGCAGTGTCTCCCTCCTCAGCCTTCCACTTCCCACAATTCTCCTCTCTGTTAGTCCCGCCTATACTTCCTGCCTGGCCACTGGCCAATCAGTGTTTTATTTATTGACCAATCAGAGCAGTTTGACATACAGACCATCCCACAGCAGGCCAGTGAGAGCTGCATGTTGAAAAAAGAAAGTGGATGGCCACTGAGGAATGATACTTGAGGTTGACCTTTGGCCTCCACATAGGTACATGTAAACCCACATGAGGGCATGGGTTCCAGTGCACACACAAGAAGTCCTTAATACTGAGCTTATGGTGACACACAGTACTTGGAACTGTGGCCCCATGTGGAGCCAGAAGCTGATGATGGTAGAGGCAGAAATTGAAAGTGTCTGTTTTCTCTGAAGACTTTATCCCTTGAGGGCATCTCATCTGTATTGTTCCTGTTATTGGTGAACCACATGCTCAATGCTAAGGCTAGAGGCATCTAAGAAAGCAAAAACATAGATAATGTGCACTGAGCACCTCCTGTGTGCAGGAGAGTGGCAATTACAGAAAATGCATTTTTATTTTCCCATAAAACATCAGACTTATTAATTAAGTAAATGTGTATTTTTATTTTTCTGTGAAACATCAGACTTATTAATTAAATAGCAATACTTCAGTGTTATCACTGTACATTTGTTGTTTTTGAAACAAGGTCTCATTGTGTATGCTGATCTCAAACCCAACAGCGGTTCTCCTGTCTGAGTCTCCCAGGAGCCACGACCCCTGGCTCTGGACATTTGTTCTCCATCCTGTATTTGATTTTATTCACTGTTCTCTATATAAATAAGCTTTTTGTCTGTTGGTATCTTTCTAATATTTTATAACTTGCTACTTACACACTCTGAATTAATTTTTCCTCTTTGTTCTCATTGCTAATTCTCCCTTGGGAGATATATATTTTCCAAACTATTTTTCAATCAGGAACAGTTTTTCTTTCTAAGTCACTTATATGGGTGACATCCAGGAGAAAGTCTGAGGGGGAAAGCATGACTTCAGTGGCGTCTAACTATTAAAGATTCACGTGGGTGTTAGCGTTTGTCCTGTGTAGTGAGGTACTATGTAGGTATCATTGTGAGTTCATAGGAAGGGGAGAAATGCTGCCATTTCTCCTGCTCAGAAATTTAATCTCTCACTTTAATTTTTCATAGGCCTTTTAGCAGCCAATAGGGTCTTATAAAAAATTCCTCTCCCTCATTACTGTGTATTCCCCATTTGGTCTTAAGAATGGGGTGGGGTGATGTCAGTGAAATTCTGTAACTAATCTACATGCTAATTTGCTGCTTTGCTCCCCTGGTGAGGAAGTAGCTGGGGGGAGGGGGTTTAAAAGAGATTGTTTATTTTGTTTGTGGGTGAGAAGGGAAGTGGCAGAGCCTTGTGGAGTGTGGAGAAATGGGGACTGTTTTCCTGAACTCCAGTTATTGGATTGCAGAGATACTTTTCTTAGCTGGTGCTCTGAGGCAGGGGAGGAAATGTTAGGAGGACTTTGGTACCAGGAGTCTCAGAAGAGCTGCCAAAGGGAGCAAGGTGACTGGCAGGTGAATGGAACTCAGTAGCCTTTCCTTTCGATAAAGAAGGAAGGGCAGAGGAAGAAAGCAGGGAAATTGCCGGTCAGTGAGTCTGCATTGTGTCTGCTGGTCCCTGCTCTCCCAACACTAGTGCTAGTGAGCAGTCAACTGTGAGCAAGCAGCCTCTCCCCTGGACCTTGTGGTCCCCAGGCAGACTACCAAGCCTTGGAAACCAGAGTTGGCCATGCCTTCCTTTTGGTCTAACAGTTTCTTTGCACCCTTCAGACTCCAGATGGCCCAGATGCAGGAAGTGGCCTGCGTTTCATTTTTGGGAGCTCAACATAGGAAGTTTCGCCTTCTTTGTTCACCTCAAGCCCTGTATGCTGGAGTTGTCTGTTCCCATCCTTTATAAAGGAAGCCAGAGAATATTACAGTTTTGTGTGGTGTAGGCCCATCCTGAAGCCTGGGCTTTCAGAACCTGACCCTGTCAGCTCCAGCCTTCCCATCATGACTCAGAGTGCCCAACAGGAGGCCCTTGCTAGTTCCACCAACCCAGTGACACATGTCTTCCAGACAGTAGCCCTTCCTGCTTCTCCTCCTCTACTTGTCTTTAATAACCTCAAGGCTTAAGGGAAATTAACATAGATCTTCCAGCAAGGCATCAAGGTCCTGTGTAAAATGTAGCTTCATTTGATGCTCTTGATTTGTTTGTTTTGAGCTAGCGCCTTACTAGGTTGCCTGTCCTCGCCATGAACTCTTCATCTAGCCCACTCTGGCCTCCAAACCTGAGATCCTCTAGCCTCTATTTCCCAAAAGAACACCTGTGCAGCCTCATAAATCAAGAATAACTAAGTGCTGTGTTTCACCTTCATGGATGAACCAGTGAGCTTGCCTAAGACCCAGGGTGGTCCTGACAAGCTGTAGTCACGACCAGCATTAACACCTTCATTTGGGTCTTCCTTTACAGACTGACTAGACAGCATTGCCACATATAGGAATTCCCGTTTCTGGAAACATGGGGACTTTGTAGAGATTAACATGAGTAATGCTTTAGCATTTCACAGCGAACAGTCATAGACTGGATGCTGTGCAGGCACTGTGTTTCAGATGATCAGTAAGTAGTAAGCTATACTACCATGGCACCCCACTCCATGTTTTACTTTTGGCTCTTCGTCCAGTAGTTCCATAACCTAGTCCATAACTTAAACCTAGGGAATAATTGTCATAAGTGAACTTCGTTGCTTTAAAATCTTGAGATACCTTTCGGCACCCCCATCTTTGTCTCTGAGTCCTCAGACTTTTAATGACATTTAAAAGCCAAACTCCAAACATTTGGAAGCAAAATCCCAGCAGAAATGAACTTTAAACTGGTGAGAGTGGGGGCCGAGAAATCCTTCTGGGAGTCAGAGTGAGGCACTTGATTGTCTGGACTAGTGGAAGGTTTGTATGTTACCAGAGTGATCTCCATGGTAACAGATCAACATGGCTCCAGTGACAGCTTTATGCCCAGAGCTTCAGGTTCCCATGAGAAGGGGGATTCTCATAGCAAATGGAGAGGAAGAAATCAAGAGAGGTCATTGAACACTCCCTTGCTTTGTAGAATTCTAGCCATGAAGTGTTAATCCATACAACCACCACATGTCCAATTCAACTACTTTGTCCCTCTTAGTAAACCAACAGTCTTCAGAGAGCATATAGTGTTCTCTTGAATTTTAGCTCATCTCAGGCAAGGTTTAAACAGCTTTACAGTAGAATCAGAAGGCAACTTGGAGTCAGGAAGCTCTGACACTTAGGGGAGGAAACTACCTGACAGGTTCTTGTTTTCCAGATTCTGAAATTGCCTCCAATAGTTAATTGATCAATTATATTGAAAGCCTTTGGTGCGATACATTAGTAGTAAAAAGACAACTGACATAATACAGAATGCCTTTCTAACGTCAAAGAGGAGATGATGATGATGATGATGATGATGATGATGATGATGATATTGTGTGTATGGCAACGACAGCATCTAAAAAATAGAAAGTGGTCTCTGCCTCTCTTATAAATTATCTCTATCTCTGAATGATATAACCCCAACATGGAGGTTGGAAAACTAACCGAGGAGTTAATTTTCCCGGAGCCTTGGTTACAAAAGGTAATTCATTTGCAGGAAGAGTCGCCAAACGCGAGTTTATCTTAAACCACAAAAGAACATTTGGGACTTCGGAAGAACAATTATGTAATTTGGTAATTTAAAGAACCTCTTCCCTGGGGAGTCTTATGACTCAACAGCCAAAGGTGTCAGAGTGGTGAAGTCACTTCAGCAGGCAGGCTTGGGCCTTGACTGGTTGGGGTGATAGTTTTTATTGTGTCCATGCTAGGGGATCAGTTTTTTAGTTTTGTTTTGTTTTATAATGATAATTTCTTTGGTAAGACAGTTCATTCTAGGGGTGTGGGGAGTTAAACCCACAGTGACTCAGGGAAAGTAACTATTTCCTGTAAAAGGTAGCTGGATTTGGGAATGTCTACGACACACCATAACCCCTTCTGGCAGTCTAGCTCTTAGCTAGCATGTTGCATAGTTACAGGGGCAGCCAAGAAAGGTAGTTCTCCAGTTAAGTTTCTCGTGTGACTCTCAGGTCTGTCTTTAACAACCCAAAGCCTAAACATTTTGTTTTAAAAATCATTCTGACTCCAAGAATTGTCCCCGTGAATGATCCAAGTTCAGGATTTAAGCGTGAGAAGTTTTGACCGTTCTCGATATTTCCCTTGCCATAACTTTGAGTTTACTTTGTTGGCCTAAAAGAATCCTTAATTCAGTAAAATCTAAATATACACACTTTCTCTTTCTCTCTCCCTGCTCCTCCCCCTTTCTTAAAAGTGAAGTGTTTCCAAATCTCAACTGTTGGAGACTTGACTTGAAAATGGGAAGTTCGTGGGGTGAATTCTAAATAACCAAGATGGAGAGAGAGATTTTTAGGGCCATTTCCCTACTAAGCAGCTCTAGTCCCAGAGCGCCAGCATTACCCAGTTCAGATGTAAAGAGACGTTATTTTATTGTTATAAGGTAGTTTGTTCATTCTGTGTGTAAGGAAAAGATCATTTTGGTAGTTCAGAGCCTGTGGAGCGGAGGAGAGTCTGTGCTTTGTTTAATCTAGCTAAGCAGGGGTGTGAAGCACTTTTCTTTAGGCTCTGGGTGGAAGGGGTCCCAGGAACAAAGGCTGTGTATCTGTGTGTGGCAGTGGGGGACTTAGTGCTGGCTTTGGAAGGTGGCGAGTGCCCAGCTGCCTGCCCTGGGTTGGCCATCTGTCTTACATCTCTGAACAAACATCTATCCTCCTCTCCTGGAAGGCTGTCTGCCCTTCATCCTCTAGAGGACATCTCCCCTTCATCCCCTGGACCAGTGATTGTCCTCCATCCCCGCTGGGTGCTGTCACACACAAGTGAGAGCTGGTATGCAGAGGGCAGGGACTCGCTGTTGCCTCACGTACGTACTAAAGAGCCCGGGTGGCTGCTGTGGAGAAAGACTTTTAGGATCAGAGCCTAACCACCAGGTCAGTGGAAGAGGAAGTTGACAGATCTTAGAAAAGGGGGAGAAAAGGAGAAGTGTCTGTTTGGTTAGTTGCTTTTTAATGAAAGAAAGAGGGTGAGCCGGAAGACTGATGGACAGTTTGGGGTCCAGGGTGGAGTTGTCTTCATCACTCAGCCAATTGCCTAGACTTCATTTTGACCAGAAAATGGCCCAGTGTCCCAAGGGATCACAAACAGACCCTGCTTTTTAAACCACTCACGAGGGCTCCCATTGGAGACACTGAGGGCTTCCACAGATAGAACTCAGAACGTCAAGGACTGTACTGGGGAAAGAAACAGTAGACTGTTTTCTTCCACTTGCTTGTCCTGCTTCCCACAGGAATCTGATGGATAACATGTGTCTTACATGATCCAAAACTTGGTTGGTGCCTGCAATACCCTTTTGTCCCTGGAAAAGAAAAAAATGTGAATAAGTGGTATTTAGTTGTCTATTAAGCCTACCAACGCCTGGGAAGCTCACAAGATGTCTGAAATATAGTACTGGTAGACGTTATTCAGTGAGCTATCTTTTTTTTATATATATATATAATTTATTTTATTTTATTTTACAATATAATTCAACTTTACATATCAGTCATAGATCACCCCGTTACCCCTCCTGCCACCCCGCCCCCCTCTCCCCGGCCCACCCCCCATTTCCATCTCCTCCAGGGCAAAGACTCCCCCAAGGATTGAGATCAACCTGGTGGACTCAGCCCAGGCAGGTCTAGTCCCCTCCTCCCAGGCTGAGCCAAGGGTCTCTACTAAGCCCCAGGTTTCAAACAGCCAATTCATGCACTGAGCACAGGACCCGGTCCAACTGCCTGGATGCCTCTTAAACAGATCAAGCCAATCAACTGTCTCACCCATTCAGAGGGCCTGATCTAGTTGGGGGCCCCTCAGCCATTGGTTCACAGTTCATGTGTTTCCATTTGTTTGGCCACTTGTCCCTGTATTCCATCCATCCCTGGTCCCAACAACTCTAGCTCACATAAACCCTCCTCCTTCTCGCCAATTGGACTCCCGGAGCTCCACCCGGGGCCTGACCGTGGATATCTGCATCTAGTTCCCTCAGTCTCAGTGAGCTATCTTTTCAAGCATAATTAATCTGGTAAAATCCAGGGGGCCCTTTTTGTATAAAATTGTATTTATTTATTTGCACTAATTTATTTGTATGTGTGGCACATCTATAGGCCCGAGGGCAGTCCATGGGAATCTGTCTTTCCCTCTACCTTCTGGGGATGGAACTTATGTTCTCAGGCTTGGCAGCAAGTGCCTTTACCCACTAAATCATCTCACTGACCCCAGTGGGCCCTTTAGACTCATACGTTCCATCCACACCCATGGGTTTAACCAACTGCAGATTGAAAATGTTTAGAAAGAAGTTTCATCTGTAGTGAACATGTACAGATGTTTCTTGTCATCATTCCCGAAGAAATACAGTCTAACCACTGTTAACATGGCATTTATATTGTATTATGAGTAATGCAGACATGATTTAAAATACTCAGGAAAGTGTGTGTAGATTCTATGCAATTACTGTACCATTTTATACAGGGGACTTGAGAAGCCTCCGATTTTAATATCCACAAAACCCTATAACCAGTCTTGTAGACACGAAGGACTAAAACTGCTTTGAAAAAAAATCAAAGTGAATGCAGAAGTTACTCCAACTGTGGTATGAGGGATACCTGTGGACTGCCACTCTGACCCTTGAAGGACCTGGGGAAAATTAACAAGTAGTAACTTGTTAACAGTATCAGAATGAGGGTGGTGTTACTTTAGACAGCCCCCACGAATTCTCAGCTTTACCAACAGGGACCTAGAGATTCAAGAAGACAGACTCAGACCTCCCGTCTTCCGAATAACTCAGATTTGGACATAGCTAGATGCCATCCTTGTGTGTGGGGTCTGTAATTCCCTGCCTACAGATGGGTCATGGCCCCGGCGGAAGCCTTGTATTAGAGAGCAATTTGTACAGTTTTCTGAGGTTAAAACCATGATTTGAGCCTTTTGCTTGTAATGATTAGAAGAGAAAGAGTTGGGATCTGAGAACTGGAGAGACGACTCAGCAGTTAAGAGCACGCCCTGCTCTTGCAGGGGAATAAAGTTTGGTTCCCAGCCTCTTCAAGTGGCTCAAAACTACCTGTATTGTAGCTCCAGGAAATCCAAGACCTTTGGCTTCCATGGGCACCTGCACTTGCGTAATATCCTCCCACATATACACATAACTAAAAATAGTAAAAATTAATTGTAAAAAGAGTTGGTCTCTAGAGGGATGCTCTTAAGAGTGTGACCTGAGGACGGCACCTGGATGGTCACAGCAGATCTGACATCAGAAGCCAGGAGGGGAAGGTACCAGTTTGCAGCCTCTTTCACAAAGGTTGTAGGCCTAGAAAGTTGACTCTAGAAGAAACCTTGGCCGTTCCCAGAAAATGCTTTCAAATTCATAGTGTGGTAGGTGCCTTGCTGAGTGCTGGGGTGAATTTGTGAAACAGATGCAGGCATAGCTGTCCTTCCCATTCACAAAAAGATGCCTTTGTATACATTTTTTATTACATAATCGGCAGTGTTCATTGAATACCTCATATGCCAGGTAGCTGCTACACACTTGATTCCATGATGAGTAAGAAAAGACAGTTTTCTGTGTTAATTCATGGTTTTCAATTTAGGGGAGAGCCTGTCCACCCATCAGATGCATAGGTGCCTTGACTGCCCGAGCTGTGTGCCTTTCCTTGCTCCAGTCACTCCTTCTGAGTCCACATTTATGGCTTATCAATCACCCTGTTGTGTGCGCTGCTCTAGAACCTGGTGAACCAGATAAACTGCACCAACTCCAGCATCCAAGCAATGGTTTCTGAACAGTCTGTGGAACAGCAAGCTCTGCCCTGAACACTGTACTCTTACCGATGCCTGCACATCAATACTTTATTGATCGCCTCTCCGTGCCCACCTGTTTTGTTTTATGCAATCCTTCAGGTCTGTCCAGGCTCGTATTATCTGTCTTGGACTACCATTTCTAAAGACCAGCTGGGGGGCCTGTTTCGTCTCCTTCCTGTCATGTCTGCTGCGGTATCAGGCCCCCGAGTGTTTGCAGCTGTCGACAGAGCTGGTTATTAACAGTGCTGAGTTTGCAAACTGTGTCACAGTTGATGACGTTTTCATAGCTCACCTGAGAGTTCACCGTCAAAGGACAGAGGAACTGCAGACATGGAGGCTGTGAGGTGATGGAAATTGATTTCTTATGTTAAAACGAGGCCCCAGTGGAGTCACCGTAACCATGCCAAGAGAAAGTCGACCCTAGCGTCACAACAGCAGTAATGCCCAATATGAGCACCAGCTTTCTACCCTAGGTTGAACCTTAATTAAACTAAGTAATTCGCCAAAGAATAAAGAACAGTAGACATGAGAAAAGCAGACTGTTAGAATAGTAAAATCATGAACTGGCAGAGTTTGGGTTGTTTGTTTGTTCTTTTAACATTAATTGCCAAGAGAGGTGGAGCTGTAGGGAGATGGGCATTTGTGTTTATTCCTGGCGTGGCCTGGCCACTTCAGACTTCCAGAAGTTCTTACAGTGGAAATGAGACCACCAGCACTGACTGAGCTTACTTGTTTAACCCACGGATGGGCTAGAGAATGTAACTTAGTTGATAGCATGCCTACCCAGTGGTCACAAAGCCCTGGGTCCCATCTCGGCCACCACATGAGTCAGACATGTTGTCTTAGGCCTGTCCTCCCAGCACTGTAGAGCTAGATGCAGGAGGATCAGAAGTTCATGTAACAAGTTTGAGGCCAGCCTTGGCTACATGAGACTCTGTCCAAACACAAAACAAAGATATAACTCAGTAAGTAGTACCATTGTAGAAACATCATGGCATAATGATGTTTGAATAAACATCTGAATAAAGAGCATTTCATCCATTGATTCAGTCATTCTCCCATAATTTGCCACGAGGAAATAACTTGAGGTGCTGACAGACATCCTTGCATGCACATGTAACACACGCTAGAGGCCAATAACCCAGGACTGACTAAGCTAAGTCTTACTGAAAACTATGCTTTTTAAAATGCTTGTCTCAAATCACTGAATATATAGACTATAGATGTCACCTCAGAATAATCCATCTTTTCCCTTCTTTTGGGCGGGGGTTTGGTTTTTCAAGACAGAGTTTCTCTGTGTAGCACTGGTCATCCTGGAGCTCACTCCGTAGACCAGGCTAGCCTCAAACTCAGAGATTCACCTGCCTCCGCCTCCTGAGTGCTGGGATTAAAGGCATACACTGCCACTCCCTAGCAATTTTTTTCCTTTTTTAATACAACTTTTCAAAACATTTATTGTGGGGTATGTGTGTGCATGTGCATGGACATGTGCAAGCTTGCATGTATGCACATGCATGCCATGATATGATGGTCAAAGGACAACTTTATGGGAATGAGTTCTGGGGCTCAAACTCAGGCTGTCCAGGTTGGTGCCAACACCTTTAACCACTTAGCCATCTCTCCCCCTGCAGTGGTAAGTTTCTCCAGTCCCGCCCAGCCTGGCGGACCTGCAGCTGCTTATAAAATAATCACTCAGAGGCTTAATATTATTTACAAATTGTATGGCCTATGGCAGGCTTTTGCTAGCTAGCTCTTTCATCTTAAATTAACCCATCTCTATTCATCTATGTTTTGCCACGTGGCCATGGCATTACCAGTCTGCTGGCATCTTGCTGCTCCTTGGGCAGCAGCTAGACATCTCTCCCTACTCTTTTTTTCTTCTCTCCGTATCTCTAAGCTGCCTTGCCATAGGCCAAAACAGCTTTATTAGCTAATGGGAGCCACACATATTCACAGCATATAGAAAGACACCCCACAGCAATCCCCCCAGACCATATATAAATATATATTCCATAAAAGTGAATGGCAGAACTACAGGGGACTAGATACTGCTGTTATCTCTGACTGAATGGTTTTCTTTAGTGTTAGAGATTATTTTTGTGCACAGGGGCCTGAGGAGCAGTCCATGTCTGTATGTAGCGGTGTGTACTTGGACTGAGTCTGTCAGAATGTAAATCTGAGCCTGATATTTCTATGATTCTCTTCTCACCCTTACTGCCTCTCGATGCTTGGGACACGCACCCTATTCTGAGAAGTCCTGCTCCATCTGCCCTCTGTCCACAACCTCATTTTGAGCCCTCACCTCAGGAGCCCTTTGCATTTCTTGAACCAGTCACAAGTCAGGTTCTTCCTCATCTTCCTTGAGGTGGGAGCATTCTTCTCCCGCTCCTCCACAAACAAGATAATGTCAGCAGAATCCAACCTCATCCCACAGGCCTCCGCTTAGAGCATTGACTGCCACCATGCTTCATGGAAGATTCACCCTCAGTGAGCTTCCCATGCCCTTAGCTTCTTCTCTTCTCTCCATCTGCCCCTACCATTAGGCTGCATGTTCTCCAAGGGCTGGGACTGGGCGAGGGCCAGGATGATCACCACAGCACCCCACCCTGGGTGCAGCCCAGGGCTATGCCCACCAGCATGGTTCTGAAGTAGTTATAAGTGGGCGAAAGGTTCAGTTCCTAGAAATGCATAAATCAGGCATGCTGACAGACATCCTAAGGCAGGAGGATCAGAAGTTCAAGATCATCCCTTGGCTACATAGTAATTTAGAGGCCAGCATGGGAAACATGAGACCCTGTTTTAAAACAACAGAAACTTAAAAAGAGAAAGAAAATGCTGTTCTTCAGAATCTTTCCCCAAAAGGTTTAGATTTATTTTTCATCATATGTATGTGTATATGCCCCGTATGTGTTGTGTGTGTATCCTGTGTACCCTGGAGCTGGAGTTAAAGGTGTTTGTGAGCCGCCTAATGTGGGTGTTAGGAATTGAACTTGGGTCCTCTGGAAGAGCAATATTCACACTTAACTGCTGAGCTGTTACTGCTGCCTCCTGCTTTGGAGTCTTGACCGAGACCTGGATGCCTGTCTTCTGCCACTGGTACAAGGTTGCATGAGTGACTACTTATGTATGATTGTGTAGCTTGGCATTAGGTACATGGCAGTTGCCAGTTAGAGGTGATTTCACAGACTGGCGCCCACCACCCTACCTGGCTCTTTCCTGTGTTCATGTATGGCCTTATCTGCTGTGAGTCACTGCCGAAAGCTTCCCCAGAAGTATTGTTTCCTCAGAAACTGAGTTCCAGTTAGTCCCATCATGGGTTTCCAGAGGTAGGGTTTATCTTAACCATGAGTTTCCTGGGACCCAGCATGACGCTAGGTGCTCCATGCTTGTATGTGTAGTTGACCTAGAAGCTGACTCAAACACTGGGTAAAAAAGCCTGTATTTAGATCCTGCTACCTTTTTCTTGGGGAAGCCTAAACATCCAAAGTCTACCTATGGTTATTTGACATGATGCCTGGCGAAGATAGACGGGCCAGAGAACTCACTTTTCACATACACAGTTCACTTTGGTTAGCCGTGCCGTCCAGTACTTGGAGGCTAGAAGCAAGAATCAAGACTTCAAGATCATCTTTACCTACATAGTGAGTTTGAGGCCAGCCTGAACCATGTGAAAGACCCTGTCTGAAAAGCCCCAAAAAGTCACTTTTATTTCAGATGCTTTGAACCGACCCAGTTGTGCACAGTTGGTGTATTGCACATTATAAAGAAAACATGTTTTTTTCTTCAAGAGTAAAGCCCACTAAGTGAACGATTCCAGCATAAAATGTCTCAGAGTTTCAAACATCACTCTCTTACACAACAGACTGTTCAGCCAACCAGCCCTCCCTGATCGCTTCCCTGATTGTCGCTTAACATCATCAAACTCTCAGACTTGAGCTGGTTGTTATTTTATCTCCCAAACAGCCAACCAGACTCGAGACGAGAAAATGGCTCTTGTCCTACCTACATCCAGCCCCTGGATCCTTCAGAGCCTCATTAAATACTGTGTTCTATCCTTCCATAGAGCAGGGCATCCACCAAACATGACCATTGTGTATCACTTCCCTCATCTGTAAAATGCAAGGGTATCTCAGTAGATATTTATGTGTGTCTTCCCAATAAGAGCTCCTTTAACACTAAGCCTTCATTGTTCAGAAGTGATGGCTGCTTTACAGTTTGTGCTTCTGATGGTTTTTAGTGGATCCCTGCAGCAAATACATTTGACAGAACAGTGAACTTACGGGTGTGCTCCCCAAGAACACTAAGCACTGAACTTGCTGAGTTCCTGTCCTAAAACGCTGGAATTCCTTTGACTTCTCTGATGATGTACTCCTGTGTGATCTGTGACTATAGCTGAATGCTAGACCGGGTGATCGTTGAATGGATTGCTCAAAAAATAAGTCAGATGCTAAAAATAGCTCCCATACGAAGGCCACTTAACTTTTCTACCTGGGGAATCAGGACAAAAACATTTCCAGGATGGAAATGACATAGTTCAAGTGATGTAAGCACTTGGCTGCCTGCTATTTTCCCTTTTTTCTGCCAGAAGGAAAACATAACATCATGTAGAAAAATTCCCCTAAGTTGTTAAATAATCACCGAATGATGTAACCTTGGGTACTTAGTAGGACTCCCTGGCCAATGTGGCCCTCTACAACATTCATATCTAGGGGTTTCCAGATGGTCGCCGTTTTCATTCAGAAACAGATTGGTGTGGACAGCTCCAACTGTGGTGGTTCAGGGCCTTGTGAGAACGGTTCTTCACAGAGGTGAAAGGTGTGAAGAGAATCACTGAAATGGGACCAGTTATCACCTTCCTCACCGACCTACTGTGCCATTTAATTCAATGAATGCATACAATCTGTAAGTTCTGTGCAATATCAAATGAATAACATGACTTTTATAAAAGTTTTGCCCGTTATATTTTTTTTCCTGTCTACAGAACCATTGCCAGTGTTCTGCCTTTGGCATTCCTTGATTTTACACAGATTGGGAAAGACAAATAAACAAGCAAACAACAACAACAACAAAAAACCTGAAACACAAAACAGAAAAAGAAACGGGTTAGGCTGGGGCTGTAGGTGGAATAGTGTTTGCCTAGCATGTTCAAGGGTATGGGTTTGATTCCCTAACACCACCAAAGGCAAAGAAAATGGGTTAATTAGGAATAATTCATTTTCTTTCCTCCTGGCAGACATTTTGATAAGTATTTGCTAAGTTAATGAATCAGTCTATAAATTGTAATTTATTGCAAAGTTCATTCATGGATATATAATTGTTATCTCCTGTTTAATAGATGCACTGCTTTTTTTAAAAAAAAATATTTATTGGAGAGAGAGAGAGAGAGAGAGAGAGAGAGAGAGAGTATGCATGCACAAGTGTTCATGTCTGCATGCGCACAGCCTTTGGGAATTAGTTCTCACTTTCTACCTTGTTTTTGAAGTTGTTTCCCTTGTTTCTGCCGCTGAGCAATGTGTTCCAGGCTAGCTGGTCCATCTCACTGTTCTAGTGCTGGGGTTACAGATGTCTGCCGCTGTGTCTGGCCTTTCACATGAGCTCCGGAAACAAACTCAGCCTGTCAAGCTGATGCCAAGACAAGCACTTGTCCTGCTGAGCCATCTCTCTGGTCCTGCCTTTCTTCCTTCCTTCCTTCCTTCCTTCCTTTCTTTCTTTCTTTCTTTCATTCATTTATTTATTTTTGAAGTTGAAATCATCTTTGCCCTTTGGATTGCCAGCTTCTTAGACAAAGAGTGAACATCTTGGTGTATGTGCGAGTTTCCTAGCGTGCATGAGGGCCTGTCGGCTCCCTGGAAGAGGTGCTAGCAGATCATGGTCGTCTCTGCGAGTTTGTCAATTCCGTTAGCCTCCTAACCTGCACGTACCCCAGAACACTAGAAAAACTTACTTCAAGAAAAAGATGAGTCTGCTTTCTTAACGTGTAGTGTCCAACTCTTTGAAATTGTTTATATACATTTTGTTTAAAAAAAGTAACAAACAACAACAACAGCAACAACCCAAGCAACCTTAGTCACTTCTGCAATTTGTCTAATAGTAGAGCACTCCAAGATGACACATTTTAACTTGTTGCCCAAGCCGTGGATGTCTGTGGCATTCCAAATCGCACTTGTGTCGCTGTACCATCCCCTCTTGTGGCAGTCTGAATGAGAAATAACCCCCCTAGGCTCATGTATTTGAACACTCGATCCAGACTTTGTGGCACTGCTTAGGGAGGTTATGGAACCTTTAGGGTGCTCAGCCTTCCTGGAGGAAGTAGGCCATTAGAAGCAGGCTTGAAGAGCATAGCCTCATCCTACTTCAGCCCACCCCACCCC
>CABHPH010125469.1:15850-51540 GCA_902168325.1 Peromyscus nudipes
TGTGCACACAGAAATGTGATCGGCCAGCTTCCTGGTTTTGCCCACGTACCCTGCCCTTCCTGCCATGGCGGACGGCATTCCACTGGAACCGTAAACCAAAATCAACTCTTTCTCCCTTAAGTTGCTTTTGGCCCTGGTGTTTTATACAGCAACAGAAGGTAGCTGGTACAAGCCTGTGGTGGGTATCACTCTTTCTTCACCTGAACTTGCTGTCTCTTTGTTCTTTGGTTCCCATTTTACCACGTGGAACCAAACAGGACATGGTTTTTCTACATCTATTCTAGAAACAGATGGGAGCTTGGAATCATAGAGATGTGGATGTCAGTTCTGCCGTGTGGCCTGTACTTGTTGAATATATAGATACAGAATAGAAAAAATGGTTTTTACTGATGTTAACACTTTAGATTTCAGTGTCTGTATTATACTCCTGATCAGTTTTTCTTGGGCTACAGCCAAAAACCATCATTCTTCCTCCGCATTCTTTGTTCCTTATCCTCCCCCCATCCCCCCCCCACGCCATGTTAACAGTCAACCTGTTAAGTTCTGTAAAAGGTGACTAAGTTGATTCTGACCTTACGGCTGCCATTTCACTTGTGTTTTTGTTTGAGGACAGGTCTCACTGTGCTACCCAGAACTTAGCACATGCTAGGTCTACAGGTGTGCACACCACCTTTTAAAAACCTTTCTTTCTTCTTATGATCCAGATTAGATGGGTATTCCCTTTGTATGTCTATGTTAACTTTGTGGAAGGAAAAAGAGTGATATAGGATCCATGCAAGAGCCTGGAGGCATACCAGTAGAAACTGCCTTCCAGGTAGGCATGGGCTGGCCTTCATGATTGATGTTTTTATGTTTTATGCCATATAGATCTCCCATGCTGTGTATGCTGTAAATGACAAATTTTCACCATTGCACAGTGGTTCTGCATTTCAGTTTAACCTATAAGAAATTGTCAAGACAGACTGTCAAATTATTTGCTGAAATCTAGACGTACTGCTTGGCTCTCCTCAAAACCTGTACCAAGTGCCCTCTTTTGCTTTGCCAATCTGTTCGCAGTGAACCTGAAGCCTTCTGGTTAGTCTTACACAAGAGTTGTTCTTGGGTCAGTGTAAACAGATGGTTAATCAACCGGTCTACTCACAGTGCTTTCAAGAGAAGAAAAAAAATCATCATTTTGTCTAAGAAGAGTTCAGCCTAACCATTCAGCTGGAACATGTCTTCTGTCTACTGGGTAGGGAGGGTATGCCTTATTCTTCTGCTCATGATAGGCAGTGCATGTACGCATCTGTGTTTTTCTCCTACTTGTGATAAAGGGTTTTTACATTTTGTTTCTCATTTTAAAGTGGACTTTGTGTGGTGGAATCTTCACTGGTGCCGTAGAAAGACAGGGACTTGGGGATGACTGGGAAATGTGGCACCAATCTGTTACATAGGCAGATTTTCTCTTTGAGACCGGGTCTCATGTAGTACAGGCTAGCCTCAGACTCACTATGTAGCCTAGGATGATCTTGAATCCCCGATCCTCCTGATTTCACCTCCTAAATTCTGGGGTTCCTGGTGTGTGCCACCACTCTTGGTTTATGGGATAGCATTTCTTGGTTCTCACTACCCATCCCCTCTCTCCTTCTATCCCTGTCATACTTTCTCTCTCTCCTCCTTCCCTGCCACCTCCTCTCTCCCCACCCCTCCCTCTTTGCCTCTCTTCTTGCTAGAGATTGAATCTAGGGTCTCATGCATGCCTGGGAGCTACATCTCCACCCTCTAGACGCATGTAAATTCTCAAGAAATAACTTAGAGCCACAGTATCCAAAGAATGTGCTATGTTGGTTTGTATGTGTTTAAATGAGATAACCTCAAGTACATTGATGTAATGAGGGCAACTAAGTTATCGCATGTGTAAGAACAACACAGGAGACACAAATTTGTGTAGAGTAATAACTGTTCCCCTGCCAGCTGTGGAGGCAGTAGGAGCTACGTTTTGAAGGGCCTAGAGCATTCCACACTAACAAGTTTAGATCTCCTCAGGAAAGTTATAAGACACCATAGAAGAAATTTAAGTAGCAATGAGAAGTATGTTTAGAAGTCTTTTCAATAGCAACAACACAGTGGACGCACTGAGTTAAAAAGCTCTCTACAGTAATTCAGCTGAGAGAAAAAAGACACTTGCCAAATAAGACCATCTCTACTGGATGAATGAAATGGAGCTACTCAAGGGATATTAGTAGATGTGTGAGTGAGACTGTCCCTGTGACAAATCCTTGTGAGAAATGATTTAAAGGAGAAAAATTTATTTTGGTTCCTGGCTTCAATCTGGTGTTCTTGGTCTTACTGCTTTGGGCATAAGGTGATGAGCATCATGGCAGGGAGCCTGTGGGCAGAGCAAGATATACCCCTCAAAGATTGACCTAGCCAAGTCCCACCTCCTAATAGCCCATTGATGAAGTCTCCACCCTCATCCAAGCACCTTTCAGTGGACGGATAGAAACCTTTGACAGATGAGCCTCTGTTGGATGCTTCACACTCAAACTCTAACTAACAGAAGGGCGAAACTGCTGCTTAGATGAGGAAGTGCAGAAGGGAGAGCAGGAGAGACATCTCCCTGTGGAGTGAGGAAAGGTCTATAAAGAAGATACAGGAACATCCTTGAAAAGACCAAGGAAGGACAATTGGAAGACACAGTGGACCATCCTGTCCAATCTAGCAGTGAGACAAGGGCTTAAGATATCTTCAGCTTTCTTGAGTAAGGAAGTCACAAGTAACCCAGGCGATGATTTCTTTTGGTTAGTCCCCACTTCCCTCCACCCCTTTCCCCAGGATGCCGTATAGGCTGGGCTGGCCCTGATGTAGTTGAGGATAACCTTGATTTTCTGTTCCTCCTTCCTCCCCGACCTAAATGTTGGGATTGCAGGTGTTCATCACCAGCCTGGTCTGTATGGTGTTGGGGATTAAACTCAGGGCTTTGTGCATGCTAGAGAGCACTCTACTGATTGACCATATCCCCAGCCCACTGGGGACAATTTCTGTAGCAGGAATGATTGCTGTGGATTGACACATGGAAGATAGTGCTTGTGGAAGGTTCTTGTGGACAAGCTATACTCTAGGAGCTGGAGGGCAACAGTGAGTGGAGGAAGAGCTGGCTTGTTTGTTTCGTCTTATCTAAGATCTGCCAGTGCAGAATTTCTGATAAGATCAGAGCATTGAAAATTTAGGAAGGATAAGCAGTGATTTGTGGAAAACGGATTTCTCACAGAAGTGGGGAAAACATGAGAAGTCAAGTCAGAATGGAATGATTTTTCATTTTTGATAGCAGGATGGACACTTGGTACATATAATTGGGGGAAGTATTTACACACATGAGATTTTGTTTACATGTGGTAGGGTTGATATTTTTAATTCCCACTTTATTGCCTTCATCCCACCCCACCCCACCCCACCCCCACCCGACCTGTTCCTAAGCCCAAGACAGAGAAAGCTGCAGTGAGGGGAAAGTGCTGGGGATCACAGGAACGCTGCTTGGTGGGTGGGGCCAGGCCTTGCTCCCCATGTTCATCTGTCTGTGCTGTTCATACCAGGAGGCCATACTCTGTAAAGATAGACTGTACAAAGTAGAGCGGTACTGTCCTGAGGCTGGCTGAGTTAAGGAACTACAGGCATAGAGAACAATTAAAACCTCAACTCAAGTACATGGTTGCCAGGTTAAAAGGACCGGATAGGAAGGGAGTGTGTCTCAGGTGACTGATGGGAAGAGCATTGAGTTTGAAAGGCAAGGGAGGTAGGGGATGTATACGCCATTGTAAAGGCTTTGACATTTAATTTTTCAATGAGAATTTTAAGCAGAGGGCTGATGTGATCTGATTGCAATTTGAAAGAATTCCTGTAAAGTAGAGAAAAAGAGAAGGGAAGAGGGAGAGTAAACACATAGAGGATTTGGGGAGCCTGTTAACAGTAAGTCCATTAAAACATGATGATAATGTTGGACTAAGCAGCTCCTTACCTGCCATACTTCCAACCTGGCCTTTGCACTTCTCTGTACAGATGAGATATTTGTTTCCAGTATCCCCCAGCCTACTCTTTCTCTTCCCGTAGAAATGTGCACAAACACGAGGCCTTTAAAACCAGTGCCCACCCTATTGCTACCAGTACCCCTTCTGTTCCCCCCCACCCCATCCCACCCACCCCCACAGATACCTGACATGAGCAGCTTAAGGGAAGAAGGATTTATTTTGGTTCACGGTTTCAGCAGGTCTCAGTTCATCGTTGTGAGGAAAGCCTGCTAGCAGGAGCTGCCCAGTCTGTAGCTGTGGGAGCTTGTGGCAGGCCACGGTTCACATCGTACTCATGAGAAGGCAGAAACGTGTGCTGGAACTAGAAGATGTAACCTTCTTAGGTCGGCTTCCTGTTTCTGCCAGTCAAGCCCACCTCCTAAAGAGCCATAGCCTCCCAAAACAGTGCCACCAACTCCAAATCAAGTGTTCAAATCCGCGGGCTGTGAGGCGAATGAGAGACATTGCGTATTCAAACTATAACACCCTCTGTGACATGCCATCACCATTTGACGAAGTTTTGGTTTTACCTGCTTATTTGTTTGTTTCTTTATCCATCGCCTGTACCTCTGGTACCTAGCAGAATGCCTGCCCCCGAGGAGTTGCTTACTAAGTATTTGCCTAATCGATTATGGAGTGAAGTTCATCTCTCTCCAGTCACCCGTGTTATCACCATTATCATGAGTAACAGTCGTGACAGGACTAATGTTTTTTCCTCACCATATGTCCCTTTTTGGAAAGCCTTGATGCATCAGGCTTCCCGCGTCTTCTGTGTGGTGTAGAAGTGTGTCACTAAGCCACTGAGCCACTTCCTTGGCTCCCAGAGCGTCGAGCAGCCTTGCATTCGGTTTGCATTAGGCTCTGTTTCTTTTTTTAGTTGGGTCGCTCATTCTTCACAGCCCTCCAGCTTAAACTCTTGAGTAACTCTGGACGTTGGAGTTTTCTGAGAACTTGAGAACGAGATGAATGAGGCTGCCAGTAGCATGCCTTCTGTGCCTGGCATCTAATTTTGGCACTTGCTTTAGCAGGCACCGTTGCATAATTATAGCCATTGGCTACAAAAGGTGACCACATAGCCTGCGAGAGAGAATTGGAGGCTGTCCTAGTGAGCATTAACTGTCACCTTGAAGCAGCCGAGAATCACTTGAAAAGGCTCAATGAAGTGACTTTCTTTATCTGTTTGGTCTGTGGGCATGTCTGTGGGGAATTTTCTCCATTGTTAATTGATAGAGGAGGGCCCAGCCCACTATGGGCAGTACCATTCCCTGGGCAGGTGGTTTTGGGCTGTATAATAAGGAAGCTAGCTGAGTACGAGCCTTAGTGAGCCATGAAGCAAGCCAACAAGCAGTGTTCCTGCTTGGTTTGTGTTCCACGCTCCCACTTCGGTGCCTGCCCTGGCTTCCCTCAGTGATGGACTGAGACCTGGAAGTGTAAGTCGGATAAGCCCTTCCTTCCCCTGGTTCTGTCAGTCCTAACAACAGAAAGCACACTGGAACAGAGGCACAACAGGGAAGCAGTTCTAGGGATGTGAGGGCAGGCTGGGTTTCTGGGTTTTTTTACAGGAGACCCGCAGTTTTGTTAACCTTCATATTATCCCAGACCTTATGCTTTGGTCAGCACCAAGTGTGGCTTCCTTAGGGGAAGATAGTATGAGACTGTCATTTCTGGTCTTTTTATACCATGCCCCTGTTCCCATGCCTGAATCCCATGTTTTGCAATGTTTTCTTTACTGAAAAAAATCTATATTCATTAATTAGAACTTATTTTGTTTTTCCATTTTTGCCTAATGAAATACTTATAAAGTACTAAGTTTATCAGAACTCCTGTTAATGAAATAGTTGAAAACTAGCACAGATTGCTGCCATAATTCTAAAATAAAAGCCAGGGTATTTACAGATTTAGCCTCATTGGGAGAAAGATTCTTTATATGTACTGTGAATTGAACTCAAGGCTCACACATGCTGGACAAGCACTCTACCATTGGGGTGGTGTCCCCAGCCATTTCCTGCTATATTTAAGAACACTAATAGAATACCTTTTAGAGACCCTCAGTGCTTGTGTTTTGTTGGATTTTTGTTGTTATTTTATTCTTTTGAGATAGTCTAGTTGTATAGCCCTAGCTGACCCTGGTACTCACTGTGTAGACCAGGCAGGCTTTGAGCTTGTAGCTACCTTCCTGCCTCAAGCTCCCTAGTGCTGGTATTCCAGGTGTGTGCCACCACACCTATCTTGATGGTGATCTTAAATGTGTATGTGCATCCAGAGGTAGGACAGTGGCTTCACTTCTGCACAGAGCCAGCTGGAAGAGGAAGTGAAGAGCCCTGGGCCTGTGATTGCTCAAGACTCTTCCGGAATATAAATGCAGGGATTCCTTGCCTGTGTCCAGGACTGCTGCAGCTTCTCTCTGCAATCTTCTGGGTTGGAGAGAAGGATGATCTCAGAGGAGAGTGGCTCACGTTGGAAGAACAGGTGCCAGCCCTTCTAGAACTCTCCCTGTTTGGATGACCCCATTCCGAGCATCTCCTTCTTTGATGTGTACCTGCCTTGACTGACACTGATGCCAGGCATCACGTGCTACAGTGGCCAAATGATAGAGCTGAATGAGGCCATAAGGTGTTACGGGACTGAAGTAGGAAGGAGGGTGGAACCAGAAGCCAGTCTGTCTACTCCAGATGTCCCGAGGTAACTCTGGGCTTTAGGACAGTATTGTAAGGTTAAGCCAGCTGATAAAACATGAGGTTTCTCTGCTCATGGCCGGAGTGACAGATGGGAGAATAAAACGGCTGCTAGTTGCTGCTGTAAAATGAGCATTGTCTCTCAAAGGTAGACAGAAACGAAGCTGTGCTCTCCATTGCAGGGCCACTGATGACAGCACTCAACATGGGGTTAATAATCTTCAGTGAGCTCCACTGTGAGGATAAATTAGCCACAGCTCCCCCAAACCCTGACATTAAAACTAAAACATGTCAACTGATTGTGGTGATCCATGCCTTTAATCCCAGCACTGGGAAGCAGAGAGAGGTGGATCTCTCTCTGTGAGTTAGAGGACAGCCTTGTCTACAGAGTTGGTTCAAGTTCCAGGAAAGCCTCGTCTACATAGTGGGTTCAAGGACAGCCACAGCAACATGGTGAGTCCCTGCCTTGAAAAAACCAAAACTAAATTTAAAGAAAATCATCAATAACTTCATATTGATTTTATATTTAAATGATACAAATTTCAATATTTGAGGTTAAGCAGGATGTTTTATTAAAAGTACTATCAACTTTGTTCCTCTCCACTTCTTTTTATTCTGGAGATAAAAATCATTTAAAATTACATTATATGGTTCACATTATATTTCTGATGGAAGCATTAGCCTAAAGTAAGATTTTTGGAAACTAGAGAGATGGCACTGTGAATAAGAACATGCACTACTCTTACAGAGAATCCAAATTTGATTCTCACTTCAGGCTGCTCACAACTGCATGTAACACCTGGTCCAGGATATCAGATGCCCTTTTCTGGCCTCCAGGGGCACTTGCACTCACATGCACACACACACACACACACACACACACACACACACACACACACACTCATGCACACATACATTAAAAATAAAAATCTTCAAAAAATTACAGGTTTTTAAGGTGGCTCAGTGGGTTAAGGAGATTTCTACATAAGACTGAAGACCTGAGTTTGGTCTCCAGAATCCACGTAGAAATGGAAGTGATCTGAGGCCCCTTACTTGTCCTCAGAGTTCCACATGTGTGCTGGGGTATGTACCTTCCCACATCAAAAGCACAATAATCACAATAAGTAAATGTTGTCAAGTAGATTTCTAGGTATTAAAGAGGCTGGGACTCACTCTTCCTTTTACAAAAGAGCAAGGTGAGATCAGAGAGTTGATGAGTTGACTTGGTGAAAACCACAGTGAGCCAGAAGACGGCCCTAGCACATTTTCTTAAAAATTTGCTTTACTTGAAGTCCTCGAAACAGTTGCTTTGGTACAAGTGAGACAACCAAAGCTTAGGTTCCACTTTGTTTCGGGACACTGTCAACTTTAACCTATGTTATGGCTGAGCCTGTAGCTCAGTGGTGGAGTACATTACATGTTCATTGTGCAAAGGGCCCTGGGTTCAGTTCTCAGCATCAGGGGAATGTAGCTAGAGTTTTCCTGCCTGGCCCACAGTCAGGACAAATCTCTCTCACCCGCCAGTCCCACAGCCGCTCAGACCCAACCAAGTAAACACAGAGACTTATATTGCTTACAAACTGTATGGCCGTGGCAGGCTTCTTGCTAACTGTTCTTATATCTTAAATTAATCCATTTCTATAAATCTGTACCTTGCCACATGGTTTGTGGCTTACCGGCATCTTCACATGCTGTTTGTCATGGTGGGGGCTGGCAGTGTCTCCTCAGCCTTCCACTTCCCAGAATTCTCTCCTCCTTGTCCCGCCTATACTTCTTCCTGCCTGACCACTGGCCAATCAGTGTTTTATTCATTGACCAATAAGCAACATGTTTGACATACAGACCATCCCACAGCAGGGGAAAATATTTTTTTCCCCACAATCCAACCAAAAATATAATGAAGTGAAAAGAAAGAGGTCCTGGTGAGTTCTCCCGTTTGTGTTCGTGAATGGATTTCTTTCACCTTCTTGCTCTGGGGGTGGAGCCTTCATTGCTGTAGAAAAGCGCAATAAGAAAACATTTACATGCTTGCTTTATACACAAATTTCTCTCTCTTCAACAAACACTCTTAAGAGATTAAGGCTGCCTGGAAGTAAATTGCCACCCAGTTCATTTGTCATCATTTCCAGGAGGCTGAGACTCTGGCCATCTGTGCTTAGCATGGGGCTGTACTAACACCACGAAGTCTATGCTAAAAAGTTCTAAAATGGACTGTTTAAAAAGATCTTGACCTAATAAGACCTGAGTGTGGATAGTCATCATAACATTGGGCTCACTAATGGGGTCTTTTATCTTGCCTCCACAATGTGTAACCAAAACTTAGCAATCCTGTCTTAAAAAAATAAAAAATTAAACACCTGTAAAAAGTGGTCTTGGAAGCGTCGCGCTGTGATGGTGCCCTCGAGGAGCGACCTAAGTTAAGGGACAGACATGTAGCATCATGTGTCCTTGGTATTTCATGGTCCTCTTTCTTCTGTGCCGTTGTTTCCCCAGGGACAGCTTTATGTGCGTTTTGTGAGGATTATTACTATGTGTGCTGTCAAGAATGTAATAGTTCCACAATGCCTCAGCCCCTCTGGTTTCCTTTTGGTCTTTGTTAAAGGTGAATTCTTTTGCGTCTTCCCACTTATTCTTCCTTAGATTTATGTGTTTTTATTTTATGTGCACAAGTGTTTTGCTTGCATGTATGTTTGTGTACCTTGTGTGTGCAGGGTCCTCAGGGGACCAAAAGTGGTTCTCATTGTAGTCAGTGTTACAGACCTTGAAGCCGGATCTCCTGGAACTGCCCACCTGCTGGGGACACCTTGGTACCAGCTGCCCCCTTGGACCGTTGTCCTGCACTCGGCCTGTCCCTTGCTTGAGTCCCTTCCCTTGCTGCCTTGCCTTCTTCTTCCCTAGTTTAGCCTCTTGATTCAATGGAGGAAAACTGCTAATAGCTTCCTGAGACGTGGGAAGAGGAGAGTACATTTTTTTTTCCAGCTCTTGTGTGTCTGAAAAATACCTTTCCGGTCTCCCCATGCCTGGTTGATAATTTAACTAGACCTGGTTTCCCACAGGACTTTGAAGGCGTTGCTCCATTGTGTGACCACAACATTTATAGCCTTAAGTCTTGGTGTGAGTTAATTTCTTGGTTTTGTCCTCTGTGAACATTCAGTCCCCACGTTGTGTGTTGTCAGAGTCCTGTGCCTCAATCTGGAATGTCCCCTTCAACTCGCAGATTCATTTCCTTCCATCCGAGGACATTTGCCATTTCGTGTTTGTGGGGTGGTTTTGGGGTTTTTTATTTTTTATTTCCTGCAGAAATGGTTATTATTAGAAGGTTGGTTGGTGCTATCATTTTCTTATCTTTGCCTTTTTAACGTTCCTGTTTGGGAAACTTCCCACACCTTTCCTTCTAACACTTCTCCTGAGTTTTATTTTGGTGGATTTTGTTTGTCTTTGTCATTGACTTTTTTCTCTTCTGTTTTCATGTTTGCGTGTGTGTACACACTCTCATGCACACTGATCACATATTTGTGTGCACGCATGTAGACAGCTGCCCGTGTCTATGTGTGCATGTGAGTAGAGGGCAGAGTTGGACTTCAATATCTTCCTTGCTCTCCTCTTTTATTGACTGAGGCAGGGTCTCTAGCTGAACCCAGGGCTGACAGATTCACGTGTCTAGCTCGTCAGCTTGTCCCAGAATCCCCTACGTTATAATTTGGTTTTTGTTGTGACTAAAAGCAGCTTGGGGAGCAAAGGGTTGATTTGGCTAACAATTCCACGTCATTGTCCATCTCTAGGGAAATCAAGTCAGGAGCTCAAGGCAGGAACCTGGAGGCAGGAATTGAAGCAGAGACTATGGAGGAAAGCAGCTTACAGGCTTTCTTCCCATGGCCCCCTAAGTTGGCTGTATCATATAACTCCAGACCACCTGTCCACAGTGAACTGTGCCCTCCCCATAAATCATTAATCAAGAAAATGGCCCACAGTCTTGTCTACAGGCCAATTTGATAGAAGTATTTTCTCAGTTGAAGTTCTTTCTTCCCAGTTCAAGTCAAGTTGACATAAATAAATAAATAAATAAATAGATAGATAGATAGATAGATAGATAGATAGATAAATAAATAAATAAACAAACAAACAAACAAACTACCAGCACACCCTGTCTCTGCCCCAGAGTTCTGGGATTATAGGCCGTCTGCGATGACTGTTCGTTTTGTGTGTGTGTGTGTGTGTGTGTTGGGAATCTAAACTCTAGCCCCTATGTTAGTACAGCAGGTACTTTACCAACTGAGCCATCTCCCCAGCCTTTGGTGATTTTATTATTGTTGTTGTTGTTGTTGTTTTTCAAGACAGAGTTTTTCTGTGTAGTCCTGACTGTCCTGGAACTCACTCTGTAGACCAGGCTGGCCTTGAACTCACAGAGATCCACCTGCCTCTGCCTCCTGAGTGCTGGGATTAAAGGCATGCACCACCGCTGCCCAGTTTGTTGATATTTTTAATGTGACACTTTTAATAACTCTTTGAGAATTTCATATAATATTTCTTGCTCATATTCACTCCCTACTCCTCCCAGAGCCATCAATCCAATGAGAAATAATTGTTTACCTCTATGACATTTGTTGACATTATTGTACCCACAGGCCTATCTTGCCCACGGGGTTCACAGCTGGGTATGACTGTTAAAGACCCTTCCCACCCACAGCAGCCTACATAGCACCTTCTAGTAGTGTGAAAACCTAGCCAGCAAGAACCTTCCTGCTTAGTACCAACTTGATTTCTCCATGTCTTTGACCAAACTCTGGTGTCTTTAGCAATAGGGTCTTCCATCATCATGGGGTAGGCAGCTAAGAGCAGTGGCAGCAACCTATATTGTTTGGGGACTTTCCAGGAGACCCCTGACAACTTGTGGGGAAGTGTCCCATGGCTGGGCCTGGGACTATGGCGTCTAAGAAGAGCATTACCCCCCATGCAGGATGACCCCAATTAAACTCTTTTATATAAATAGTGCAAAACAATAGATTCCTAAATGGCATTTTCAGTCGTCCGTCATGTTAGTTATCCCTCACTCCGCCCACTCCTATCCCTCTCCCCACATAAACCTTTCTCTCCTTGTAGATATTTTTTGAAACAAGGTTTCACTGTGTAACTGGGGCTGGCCTTGAACTTGGATTCCTCCTCCCTCAGCTCCCCCAAGTGCTGGGATTTCGGACGTGCCTCTGTTTTGGTTTTGGTTTTACTCTCTGCTCTTGTTACTCAAATACCTGGTGATCTGTGCTCTTCTGTCCCCATTTCAAGTTAACAGAGCCTAAGGCACTAATTGGAAATCCTATGTCATCTTTGGGCTTCCCCAGGAGAAGGTGACCCACATGTGCATATTACTGGGACACCATTAGGTAAATACCAGTAGTTCTTTTGGCTTGGCTATGCAGATTCCCCAGAGGTGGCTCTGTAACTGTCACCTTCCTGGGAGAGCAGTGGGAGAACAGAGATGGGAGGTCATCACGCATGTGGTCTTCCCATCTCTGTGTGTAAACTTCCAGTTAATCCCACCCCGTCATTCTGGCATTAGCTCCGTCTGGTTGTGCTAGAACCAGAGCATACCTGCCCTGATAGGAAAGGGACAGAGACTGCTGATGTGACTGGTGCCACCAGATCCCGACCCTTTTAAGATCTTGCCATGTGAACTTGCAGTTACCTCACTGTGCTCATTACTGGGCGATTGGCATTCCACTTTCTGGCCCAGCACAGAGCAGTTGGCAGCACACTGCCCCCTTCTTTCAGATGTTTTCCCCTCTGTTTAATCAGCTCCCACCTGATGAGGAGAAACTGCAGAAGAGGCCCCTGTGGGTGGGTGTGCACCCCTGCTCTCCCACAGCCAGGCAGTCAAGTGTTAGCCAGAGTCAGCCAGGCTATTACTAACACTGAGTGGGACCCTCCTCAATGGGAGATGAATGACTCCTAAGTCAATCCTTGTTTCAGAATCAGGTCTCATCTGCTAATGGAGCTCGATTTTCATCCATCTGCTGTAAAACCAAACCGAGTTGCTGAGCTAAGGGAAGTGGGGCGGTGGAGCAGTAAGTTTTATTTGTACGTGACTTAGAAGGCCCGCAATGGCTATTTTATTTCACGATTAATAGCAGCTTTTTGCTTAAGACAGTGTTGGTGCAGTATTGTAATACAAATCATGCCAGGGGGCCGAGGGAAAGGATGGAAAATGCAAATTACAGAATTAGCAAATTCCTGTGAGATTTACCTTTTAACAATTCTAGCTGGTGTGGTGGTACACACCTGGAATCCCCACACTTGGGAAGGATCAGGAATTGAAGGTCAGCTTTGGTTACGTAGTGAGTGAGTAGATGGGCACCCTGGGCTACACAAGACCCTTTTTCCAAAAAACAGAAGCAAATTCTAATGCTTCTGTCAGGTGTGGTGGCTCACACCTGTTATCCCAGAGCTTGAGCGGATAAAATAGGACCTTGAGTTTGAGGTCACCTTGCTAGTTCACGAGGCAAGTTTAAGGCCATCCTGAGATTTGTGGCCAGACTGTCTAAAAGGAGAAAAAGGGCAGGGAAGGACGGACTGAGAGATGGAAAACATGCTGGGAGAAGCTGATGCTTAAGTCTAAGGAATTACTCTATAATTTTTTTAAAATTTTATTTCAAATTCTGTCTATATTGTGGGAATTGGAGTTGGACTTTGCTTTCCCACCAATTCACAAAAAGCTACACAGAGACTTATTGTTAATTATGAAATCTTGGTCTTAGCTTAGGCTTTTTTCTAACTAGCTCTTACAACTTAAATTAACCCATTTCTATTCATCCATGGGCTGTTGCATGGCTCGTGGCTTTTTACCTCCCCTCCTGCATGTCCTGCTCCCTCTGTGCCCCTCTGGCGGCTCCCGGAGTTCTCTTCCCCGACTTCTCTCTGTCCAGAAGTCCCGGCTATACCTCCCGCCTAGCTGTGGGCTGTTTAGCTCTTTATTAGACCAGTCCCAGCGGCACACCTTCACACGGTGTAAAGGAATATTCCGCGACAGGGAGAAGTGAAGAATGATACTGAGACTTTCAGTTGATAACACTTACTGGGGACCATGTGCCAGGCCCCGTCCTAAGCACTTGGGACCTGGTAACTCATTCAGCCATCACACATGTCCTTTGACAAGGCTCTGGAATAATCTCCAGATTTAAGCCAGGTTTACTGAGGCACAGACGTCTGTCATGCTCACATGCACATTTATCCAACTTGTAGCACAGCTTGCTCGGTCACCATAGGGATGGGGCTTAGAGCCCTTCATCGTCCAGGGTGGGGAGGGCCAGGGAAGGAATACACATCAAATAACTTTATTAGGGAGTTCTTTGAGATGAGACTCAAGAACTGAGATTCACCCCCACAGATGGACAGTGCCACTGTCTTCAGCTAGGATTCAACCCAGGTCAGAATCTAAACACAGAACTTTCCTATCTCTTGAATATCCCTTACCCAAAATGCTTGGGAACAGAGATGTTTCAGAGCTTGAGTTGTTTCCAGATTTTTTAAAATATTTAATATGCACAGTGAAACATCATGGGGAGTAGACACAAGTCTTAAACAGGAGATCCACTTAATGTTTCATATGCACACGGCCTGATTGCTATTATATACATTATCATGGTGCCCTGCATCTGGACTGCCGGCTCTCACGTGAGGTCAGCTGTGGAATTTCCCGTCTGTGGCATCACGTCAGCTCTGCATTGGTTACTTTTCTCGTTCTTAGGACAAAATGCCTGACAGAAGAATCTCAAAGAAGGGAAGCTTTATTGTGGCTCACAGGTGGAGGGGATACAGGCCATCGTGACAGCAAGAGTGTGGGACAGCTGGTCACAGTGTCCTCAGGCAGGAAGCAGCGAGAGGTGGATGTTGATGCTTAGCTCCATTCCTTACTATTCAGTCTGATACGGTGCTGTCCACATTTAGGGTTGGTCTCCTGTTGGTCTGGAAACATCCTCACAGACACTCTCAGAGGTGTGTCTCCTGGGTGATTTTAAATCGTGTCTAGTCGACAGTGGAGATTAACTACCCCAAGGTTCTCAGAAAGTTGTAGGTTTGGTGACGTCTTGCATCACGGAGTATGTTGAATTGGGATTTTTGGAGTAGGCATGATTATCCTGCTTTGGCTTTGTGTTGCCACTGAGGAGGCTATGAAGCAGGACCAGGGAGGAGGACTAAGTCTCTTTCCCGTTACCTCGTGTAGCACTGTGCTATGTCTGTGCCCCAGGCCTGGCCACAGATAAAGCCAGGGAGGGTGGCATGGGAGAAAATAGCACAGTACCGCATGGGCAGCAGGGAACCGTGTCCACCTACTCTGCTTATCTGCCTCCCCATTTTTTCTTTCTTTCCCCTTCTTCAAAAAGACGTGGATGCTGAGATCATCCCAGAGAAATCTAAAATAAATGCCATGAGAAATCGGCCCCTCTGGAAAGCGCCTTGTTCTCCTGCTGTTTGTAAATGTGAACCGCTCAGCAACTGGGCAGCTGCGTGGGTATAAATATAGCCACAGCACTGACGCCGGCTGAATCCTGCTTTCTTAGAAGCTCGCTGGGAACCCACGGAAGTCAGGGAGCGAGCAGTAAAGCTCAGTGAATCCGTCAGCCTCCTCTCTCTCTGTTTCTCTCTCCATCCTGGACCTTAGTGTGGGTGTGAGGACAGAAGTAGCTCCAAGAGCATGCTGGAAATAGCCCTTGGCACTGGATGCTGGTGAAGCTCAAAGACAAGGAAGATGCTTCCTATATAGCTGACCCCTGCCTGACCTTTAGACCTGGGCTATTTTGGCCATTCTGTGATCTCAAGAGCATGCTCTCAACCCAGCTGCTTGGGCACAACCAGGTTTTCCAGCGTGAGCTCCGTCCGGGCACTTGGCGCCTCTCCACTGCCTCTGCACTCAGATATCTTATTCTGACTGGACTCAGCTGTCTAGAGCCTGGGGTTTAAAAATAGCTCTTGGTGCTTGCTGCAGAATTGAGGGAGAGAAAGATGTCCTGGGCACAGGGAGCTCAGTAGCACCTGAAGTACCTCTCCTCATACCTGTAGGCTTCATTGGGCTTGAGTGTTTTTATTTCTTCAGATTGACTTCTAGACTGCTGCCGTTTCACATGGCTGCCCAAGAAAGAACAGGCCTCTTGATGTTTGTGGGCATCGACACTGTTAGGAGTCTAGGTTTTGGCAGAAGAAAGTCATTATTTTCCTTGGTGGTTCCCAGAAACAAACAGTGTCTAGTTATCTTTCCATGCAGACAGCAGAGTCATTTAGTGTTACATTTATGTGTTTTCTCTTTCCTGTTTGGTGGCAAATGCTTAAGGAAGAGAACCATGTACTTTCATTGTGCCTACCCACAAAACTTCGATAAATCATTTTATACAACTTAATGTGCTTTGTGACCATTGAACTGACCACAACAACATTCTTTTAGTGCCCATGGCATTCCATTAGCAAATGGTGTGAATACTACGTTGTTCACATCATTCATTGTGTAGGGGTGGTGTCCTGCAGCAGCCTGAGAGTATTCTGTGCATACGGCACTGTGCGTGTGTTTAATGGTTTCAGTAGAACTGAGCTATGTCTATGCATTTTTAAAAATTTTTTCTAAGATTTTTTTTTCTTCTTCAAACTGAGCCTCTGAGCACATTTGTTAAAAACACAAAAGCAAGATCAGTTATTCAGTTCATCAGAAAGAATACATTGAAAATATTCCATCTAAGCCTTGATTCATGAGGGAAGATCTTGAAGTTCAAGGGCCTGGTTCTGTCTGTGCCCTGGTGTTGGGATTGCCTCAGGGCACTGTGAAACTTCTTGTCCCCAGTCCTCATACTTGGAACTGAGGCCCAGTTAGCAGAAGAGCACTAGCTGCTCTGGCCTTGGTAATGAAGTATGGCGGAAGGGGCACTTTCCAAGGAAATCGGGGCAAAAGAGCTGTGTAAACATCTTGGGCCACAATTAGGGGCTCTGGCACACTAAACAAAGATTTCCTGACATATCTTAAATCGTCTCCAGCCATGGATAGCACAGGCCAGACCCACGCATGTGCTAGAGAACAAACAGAAACTTCCATAGTCTACAAAGGGTAATGTGCAGTGGGATTAGCACCCACTTCACAGGGTTGTCTGAGTCAAAACAAGGGAGAGTGTAAATGGAAAAGAGTGAGGGGTTAGGACTCAGTAAATGCTGCCTGGTTGAGAAGGAAAGGGCAAAATCACCGCGGTGCATTTGATCTGTGTGGCCACAGCAAGTTCATTCCCTCACCTGAAGATGCTCGGATTTCCCAGGCCACATTCTTTAGATTGTTTCTCTGAATGAAATAACAGTTTTACAGAGATGACAGACAGCCCCCTGGCCTCCTCTTCGGCCACCTGTAGGGAACATGGGAGGGTGCACTGTGAATGAGACCAGAAGACAGTCTACTACTTGAAATGACACACACCAGAAAGGAAAGGGAAGAGACATAGTGTTCCTTCTGACCCTCGGCTAATGCCCGCATTCACCTGCTCCATGTGAATTCCTATCTCAGGGCTAAGTTCTTACTACCTTTATCCTTCCACCCAGCCCTCACAGCAGCTCATAGCTGGGTAATGCTACCCACAGTTTGCAGGTGGGGAAACAGTCTGTGGGAAGTGAGGCTGAGATGTGACACTGAGGTCCAGGGTCATCAAGCTAGTAAGTGGCTAATTGAGGATCTGAGCCCAAAACTTTCTGATTCCCAACCAAGTAAGGTATGAATCAAACAGTGGAAACAGCCATCCACACACCACAACAGCACTGTCTTCAGTATGGACACAGAAGACAACTGTGTAGTCTTAAATAGGGCACCCACTCTTCCACATCATTCTCTACTGAAACCAGTGCTCACACAGCAAGCAAGGATACACCAAGGCTGTGCACTGACAGCTTTGGTATCTGCAAACTTTCTTTCATTTTCATAAACTGAATAGCTCTAAGGAGTAATTTCATGACAGAGCTATATCTGTTTTCTTTGGGGATAGGGGTGTTGAGACAGAGTCTCCCTATATAGCCCTGACTGCTCTTGAACTTGCTATGTAGACTAAGTAAGCCCAGTTGGAAAGGTTATAGGGCCACAGGGCCGACAAGCAGGCATCTCACAATAACTGTAGCTCACATCTGGCCATGAGTTGAAGAAGGAGCTTTAGTTTCTGTGGGTCTTACAGGCTGATACTAGATTACAAGAATGCTCGGGATACGAGCTCATTTTATGTGATCTGTTTGTGGATTTGATAGTAGAAAGAAAAGAAAATTCCTTGGTTTTTATTACCATACAAGGACAAAATTTTGAGATTGTCTTTCCAGGCATTACTTATCCACTAGCTATTATTTGGCATGCACGGTCCTTTGTACTGGGATTGTAAACAAAAAAAAAAAAAAAAAAAAAAAAGTAGTTCTTGCCCTCAAGGGATTTGCTCTCCCTTGGGGAAGACAGATCAGTAACCCATAAATTAGAATATAAAGCAGTTGGGTGTGATTTTATGTCTGTGGCCCCTAGGAGAGAAGCAATTGAATTGGAGAAGGAGAAAGTGTTTAAGGCGACTAAGGAAAATGGAAATACAGGCAGATCTGAGGACAGCAAAGAGAAGAGAGGAGGCATGATTTGTTTGGAACCCCAGCCAAAGCTGGTAGATGGAGTTGAGGAAAGTAAAACTTAAAGCCCTAAGGGTCTGATTTGCTGAGATAAAGAAGTCAGAGGGGAGCCATGGAAGGGTTTTTAAAAGGCAAGGATTGCAAACAGGAGCAGAGGGAAGGGATGGAGAGAAGGTCTAGTAGTGCTTGGATCTTTCTCTCAGTACCACCCACTGTAACTGTAGGTTAGAGAGAAGCTACTGGGATGTAAACTGAGCCCCTGGGCAGTTCTTGCCTCTTCAGGAAAGGGCATGATGGTACCTAGAGGTGGAGATCGAAATGCTAACTCCAAAGGCACAAGTGAAATCCTGGCATCATATGTAAAGAAATTGCAGAAAAATTTAAAATCTCACTCACTTCGAGCCATATTTATAAAATCCAACATTTATGCAACTATTTCTAAATGCTTTGAAATGGGCTTCTTTAAAAAAAAATAAATAACCTGCATACCTCCATTCTGTATCACAAATAAAATTCAAATGTTGCATTGCAGTGCTGTGGTGTATATGTTCTCACACTTGTCGGATCGCTTGAGCCCGTTTTCCTAGTATTTGTTTTCCTTCGAGATAGGAGTTAATTTTGTCACAGTTTCTTCCCCTGACAATAACTGCAATTTTTTTTCCTGAAGTAGCTTTCCCTCCAACCGTTTCTTGTTGTTCTTACCCAAGACTCAGTATCTGCCAAAACAAATGCAAGAGAGTGATAAACGCTGAGAGGAATGTCTGTTGGACCACAGGAAATTTCCTGTTCAGGAAGAGATCTTGGGAACTTCCTGTGGAGGAGTGCATTATGGGACTTTTGGCTGCCCGCCCTTGACCACAGCTGCAATTAACTAAAGGCGAAGGGGGTAGGGAGAGGAAGAAGAGGAGACAGCTGCCCACAGACGTTGATTCCACATAGCCCGAGGAGAGGATGGGCTAATGTGGGTTCAGCGCAAACCAGTTGGCTCATTGTAGTAGGTCACTCTGTCCCCTTCGTGGCCTCCCATCTTTCATAGCATTCCAGATCCTGTCTCAGGGTTGTGGAAACCAACACTCAAGTTGTGTTAGCCATGGTTGCCCTCCTGTGTCCCAAACCTGGGTGAGCCTTCTGGAAGAAGCCTCATGCTCTTGAACCCCACCAATCTGGAAACCAGTACATAGTCTATGGACTACCAGTGGCTGGCATTAGGACTTGAGTTCATGATGTTTTTCCTCCTCCCTATCCCAAAGGAGGCATGGAAGAGGAAAGGGAGATGCTTTGGCTCTCTGGCATACCCTCATTTGACTCTGACTGCATTAAGGAAGTGTTGAAGGATTACAAAGAAAAACTAAAGCACAGTCAAACCAGTAGACCATTCTTGTTCCTCAGTGCTGTTCACCAGGAGATTTCTGGCCAATGATTCATGCCTTCACTTCCCTCTTGATCCCCAAGCTGGGTCCTTCTACTGTTCACCCAAATGCCTTTATGGATATCCTTGCCACCTTGTTTTTGTGGAGACCTTGTTTTTGTGGAGTCCATCTCTGAAGAGTTTCAGAATCCAAGCTCCACTTGGTGGCAGGTTATATTTCAACCTTTCTGAGACCTTGGGGATTTCTGGCATTGGGAAAAGGGCTGACCATGTTAGGGCTGAAAATAACCCAAAGTATGTTCTGGTCCATGTCTGAGTAACCTGAGCTTCTGTCCTGGGCCCCTTATATCATCCCTCTCCTGTCCCATCCCCATCTCTGCTAGGATACACATCCCCTGTTCATAGCTGTGGCTCCTCAGTGAACTGCTGCATTATAGGCAGTTGTGTGTTTTTAACATCTGATGGCAGGACGTCCTTAGGAAAGAGCCTTCTTGCCTTGTGCTATATGACTAATACATTTCTGTGAACTTCAATCCCATTAATTTTAGCAGGGAGGTTCCAGGGATGTCTTTAAAATGGGACTTAAAGAACCTGGTGATATTACTGTGCGTATGATGCCCACAATGATTAGGTTGTCTGTTCTCTGTTATTAGTGAAAATGAGGTGTGTGGGTGTGGGTGTGGGTGTGGGGGAGGGGCTGTCCCCTTCCCCATCAGCCGGCTGGCATGTTGCAGGACTGCACTTTTGAGTTTCGCTCTCTTGGCTCCCATTTTCTCCAGCCCATTGAGTCCGTGTTGTCCCGTCCCCCCCCCACACCCCCGTCTCTTTTTCTGGTTCTCTTCTTTTCTGCTGCAGACGCTTGAATGCAGGTCTATTTTTGTCACAGTCCCCTTGAACACAGACCTGTTTTTGTGACCGTCCTGTAAACAGAAAAGCAGTGGCATTGACCCCTGGTGTGAACCCCCAGAGTTCTCTTGGAAAATGGGCTTCAGTTTTTTAATTTTAAATTTTCATTATCTTTGATGGACAAATAAAAATCGTTGGTATTTATACCTTGTGTGTGTGTTGTGTGGAAAGACTGGAGAAGTTAATGAGTCTGTTAACTCATGATTGTGTGTGGTGAGGACATTGAAAATTCCAAGCAATTTGCATGTATGCAATACATTATTATTAACTGTAGTCATCATATTGGTACAGGAGATTGACTGCTGGCCTTCTTGGCCCTGTCCCCCCCACCCCACCCTGCTCTTCCACCCCTGACCCCTGTCTCTGTATCTCTTGCGTTGTAGCCCGGGCTGGCCTAGGACTCAAGTCATCTTGCCCCTCGGGCTCTTGAGTCCTGAGACTGCAGGTATGAGCAGAATTTTGAGACCTTTCACCGGTATCTCCCCCCCCCCCTCTCCTCATAGCGCCACTCTGCTTCCGTGAGTGTCAGGATGTTAGATTCCTCGTGTGCGTGAGGTCATGTAGCAGGTGTCTCTCCAAGCCTGGCTTGTTTAACTCAGCGTAAGGCTCGCCAGGTTTGTCTATCATGCTGTCGCAGACAGGGGTCCAATCCCAGACATGATGACTGGGGCCTATAACCCTAGCACCTGGGATGTGGAGGCAGGAGGATCAAGTGTTTAAAGCCAGTCCTAGCTACGTAGGGAGTCTGAGACCAGCCTGAGCTACAGGAGACTCTGTAATGAATGCAAACAGAAAAAATGGGGGAGAAAGAATCAAAATATTCATGGGAAATCATTTGAAAAAAAAACAACTATTTTTATAGCCGATAATTTCTGGATTATTACTTAGTTCAGCCTATCCCCTGGTGTTATAATTGTATCATAATTTTGAAAAATGAAAGCAGAAATGCAGATGAAGCACACAGTGACTGTCCTTGCTGCTGCTCCGTGCAGTTCTGCTTTATGTTCTTCTGAGGAGGCTGCCAGCGTCCGAATGTCACCCACCTAGGCTCATAGAGAAACATAAAGCAACTGACTGGAAGGGAACACGCTGGACCTCAGATCTGACCATGTTTTTTTTAACCCTGACTTTGGCCTTTAGAAAAAAAAAAGACAAATTTTAAATTAAAAAACAAACAGAAAAACCTGTCCGATCTGGTTCAAGAGGCAACTCTCAGCTGTAGCTTATAGGAATTAGGCTTGTTTCTTATATTTTAAAAATGTTTCCTGTATTTGGCAAAATGAATTCTTGGCTTCGGGCTTTTGATGTTGTTGTTGTTGTTGTTGTTGTTTGAAACAAGGACTCTGTGTTACTCAGGCTTGCCTGGAACACCTAGGGTTGGTGGCTAGTTCTGCCTAAGACTCCTGATTGCTGGGACCATAGGTGCACACCTGGCCCAAATCTTTTAAAATTTAATCTTGATGTAACCAAAACCCTCCATTTCCTTAGCTTCCTTGTGGGTCAGCATTCAGTTGTGTGTTGTTCAGTGTGGCTTTTTCTTTGGACACTTAGACATGGAATGATTCCCCCTTGGGGCATGCCTGACCACAGTGGAGATAATATGCACTACTGTGCTAGCATTTGCTTTAATGAAAATACAATGATTTAGTTAGCACAAACTTATATTGTGGAATATCTTAATGTTTACCAGTATTAATGTAGTGTGGTAACCTATCTCACTTAATCATAAAAATGCTGCTTGGTGTATGGAAGAGGAAAACAGGCCAAAAGGTGAAGGCTGAGGTCGACAGCAGCCGAGCCTGAACCAGTTAGGCCTCTCCTGTCCACAGTTAGTTATCCTGGCCTGGGGAGAAGCTGCTGGCTAGAGATGAAAGCTGACATGTGCCAGTGAATAAGCAACTTTCTGACGAATCCAAGGCCAGAGGAAGCAAGATGCCCCATTGTTCCCCTCCATGTCCCCCTGTGTTGCCCAGCCCTCAAACCCCTGGCGCCTTCTCCTGTTCACGCCCACCTCCTCTGCCCACTCAGCTTCGGCCGGCTTACAAGAGTCTGTCCGGGGGTGGTGTGCTCTGTATCATGAACTTCCTCCCAGGAAATTTCCTGTGGTGGAAACTCTGGGGAAACTTCCTGTTGAGTAGGTTACTGCCCAGGCCTGATAACAGGAACTTCTTGAAACCCACAGCCACAGCTGCTGGGGGGGGGGGGGGGCATGGTTCTTCTCTTTCCTCACAGTTTTGGGGGAACAAGAAAGGGCAGCTGTGCACGGACTCTGGAGTCTCCCTGGGTAGTATTTTCTGGTAGCTAAAAGCTCTGCTTGCAATCAGCAAGTTCTTTTAGTGAATTGGTCCTCATGGTTAAATGCACTCTCGTGTATCTGCAGGGACATACTGTTTGATGGGGCTCTGCAAACCATCTCAAAGACCCAGGTCTGAACCCTTCAGTGTCAGTTCCAAACCTTCCTACTATTCTTCAGTGCCACACATCTGTGAGGCCTGTGTGTTTTCAGCTATCACTAGTGTATAGGGAATTGTAATTAATCCTCCTCCTTTGCAGATACAGTTGACAGTGTGTACAGCGTGGTTCACATAACACCAATGTGTGAATCTTCTGAGGCTTGTTCTATATGACAGTCTTTAGCCTAGCACAGAATTCTCAATAGGCTTTATGATCCTGTGGCCCAGCCTGGACTTGTGGTGGATTACTCTGTTGTTTGCCAGCCCTTGGGCAAATGTAATTATCCCTAAATTATCCCATAGGGTTAAAGTCAGTTCTGAATATCTTCAGTTTTGGGAATTGCATAGTTACCTTTAGCAGTTCCTTCCACCTAGCCGTAGTGTAAAAGTTTGGTCCCCTGATTAGCCTGAATTCTCCCTAGTGACCTGTAAGTCCGTTACTACTTGCCCTGCTCTTATTGTATAATAAAAATAATTGACCCCATGCCCTCTATCTGATTCTATATAGACAGTTTCATGAATGGTGTATTTTATTGATTCATTTGCCCTAAGCCTATTTCTCTACAAGTGTTTAAGAGGTATTTTTTTTCTTCCTGGTTCAGGGGTTAACATAGACTTCCTTTCTAAAATGCACTTAGATTTAATGAAAGTTTCTACCACACATCTATCCAAACTTCTACCATGGTATGGTTTCTTTCCTGGTTATGGGAAATGAAGATTTGGGCCTCAGAATAAATCAGTGAACTAAACATGCTTTAGGTAAGGGTTGTGGTTATATGCCTGACCCACACTGCAGACTAAGGAGCCATGAAAGAAATTACAGTGAACCAGGAAGAACTCAACTGGCCGGTAAGGAGTCAGCCTGTTAGACTTCTTGAAGACAAAGACCATTATTCATCTTTGTTCGCATCCACGATAGTTTATAGTGTTTGGACACATACTCTTGCCACCGTGTTTGCTGATTGAAGGAGTCCTAAGAGTTAAAAAAAAAAAAAGAGAGAGCGAGAGAGCTTGTTATTGTACATTAGTTCTATCTAGAACATATTTTTTAAAAAAAACTGTGTTTTCCATCTTATTTATAAGAACAAGCTGTACTCATGAATTGAGTATTGATCCTTAAAATGGCAAGATACTGATGATGAACATACATGCAAAGGCTGAAGAATAACCTCTGTGTTAAAAAAAAAAAGACTTGCATTAAGCTTTACACAGGATGTGCAAAACAGTGATTTGGCGTGGGACACTTATACGATGACTAGGAGACTGTAAGTGGTTTGAGATCTGATTTTATATTATAAAAAAGATTAACTGGAATATGTTGTAAACACAGAAGACTGTCCTTATAAAGACACCATTCATGTACTTAAGAATAATAGCCGTTTCACCATTTCCAATGCAGTCTTTCTAGAAAAGAAACTACAATGATGCCATAGTGTTTATAGACCAGGCCAACACAACATGCTGTCATCATCACCACCACCGTTATCTCATAGTCCTTATCAAGCTGTAGTAAGTACTTTAGGGCCCTGCTGTGTGCTGTGATTATTTTTGGAAGTCTGGTTAGTGTAGTAGAAGGACCAGGCTTTTGAACTCTGTAAACTGATGTCTAGATCTATTTTCGCTATTGTATATATGCCTGGTGTACATACTTGTGTATGCATGTTCACATGTGTATTGGCACATGTGTGTAGGCATGTGCATGTAGTGGCCACAAGTCAGTGTTGAATGTCTTCCTCAATTGCTGCTCATTGTGTTTATAGAAACAGAGTCTCTCATTGAGTCCAGAACTCACCAATTTTGCCTAACTTCCCCAGAGATTCCACGTCTCTACCTTCCAAGTGCTGGGATTACAGGGGGCCACCATACCTGCCCAGCTTATATGTGGGTGCTGGGAGTCTGAACTTGGGTCTTTGTGTACACAGGATAAATGCTTTATCTATGGAGCCATCTCCCCAGCCTATATTATTAAATTCCTTTAATATGTATTTCTTGAATGACTACTGTGTGCCATAAAATGACTGAACAAACCAGAAATGACCCCTGCCTTCATGGGATGAATGCCAGCATATTCCCTGCCCAACTAGAGACATTCCTGTAAAATGTAAATCAGGTTATATTATTTTCCAATTCCCAAACTTCCAACTGGCTTCCATTCTGACCTCTCTGTGACCTGTAAGATTTGGGCCCTGTGATTTCTATAACCCTCTATCTCCGTTCTCAATACATTTTGCTCTGCTCCCTTCCTTTTCGGCCATACTGGTTGGGACATGCTGGCTGCTGTGCTTGGAACAATCCAGATGTGTTCCTACCACGGTACTTGGCACTTGCTCTTCCGTCTGTAAAGCTGTTCCTCCAGAGAAGCCCATGCCATAATACTTCACCTGAACCTAGGCTTTGCTCAAGTATCGCCATGGGGATTTTCCTAGTAGCTCTTTCCAGAATGTCACCTTCCTTCACTCTTCATCCCCTCCACCCTGCACTGTCTTCCTTCTTTTGCAGTTTCCACACTTGATATGGCATTTTATTAAACTTCATGGTGACCCTTGGGCATCTGGAATCTTCATGGTGACCCTTGGGCATCTGGAATGACAGCTCTGTGTATAGAGATAGGCTCAGTCCTGGAAGGGTCAACTCTAGGCCAACTGGATTGGCTTCTGACTATCTCAGGGAATAGGGTGTACCACAGTCTTTTTTCTTTTTTTGTTTGTTTTGTTTTGTTTTGTTTTGTTTTGTTTTGTTTTGTTTTGTTTTGTTTGAGACAGTGTTTCTCCGTGTAGTTTTGGTGCCTGTTCTGGATCTCACTCTGTAGACCAGGCTGGCCTCGAACTCACAGATATCCACCTGGCTCTGCCTCTCTAGTGCTGGGATTAAAGGCATGCGCCGCCGCAGCCACGCCACCTTACCCCCCACCCCCGGGCTTCCACAGTCTTTTCTTTAGAGTAGATGAACTTGCCCTCTACTTGAAAGCAGCTCCCATCCTTTATCCTATAGACTTCAATGTAAATTCCCCACATCCCAGAGTTCCTTGCCTGTGTTCTCTCTAAACCTCATGCTTTCTGAATGAGCCCAATTGCAGCAAGCCAGTATCCAGTCATGTGTAGGAGGCTTCATCACTGGACTGAAGGTGGGACACAGATGTGTCTCAGATTCTTTCGTTGATGGCCTCCCCTGTTTCCTTCCCATTCCTAAGGGTATTTTGTCCCCCAGTTTATGTCCAGAAAATCAACATGATTCGTGGTGTCACCCTTGCATGCAGATAAACGTCGGCTTCCCACTGTCAGGTCAGACACCACTTGGCTGACTCCTATTCTCCAAAATTTTGTGTACCTCTCTGGGATGCCATGGCTGGCTCTCCCACTCTGGCTCTTATGGGTTTGTACAGTGATTATTCTTCTCCTGTGGTTTAGGGGGACCTTGGACAAGAGCAGGAACAGGCATCGATATGTGCCATTTACTTTGTTATGCATGGTGCCCAGTGCTCACAGGTCAGCACTCAGGGCTTTGGAAGCATGAGGTGGTAGCCTCTGGCTTCTTCTATGGCATATATTTGAGAGGAAGATTAAAAGTTTAGCCCACCAGGCCTGGGGGTGTCACTCAGTTGACAGAGTGCTGGCCTAGCATGTAGGAAGCCCTGTGTGTCGTTTCTGTGTCCCAGGCACTGTATAAATCGGGTCTGGTGGAATATGCTTGTCATTCCAGCACTCAGGAGGTAGATGGAAGAAGATCAGAAATTCAGAGCCATTCTCTGTTAGGTAGCTAGTTAGAGGCTGCCCTGGGATACCTGAGACCCTGCTAAATAAGCGAACTTATTGGCAAATCAGGTAAAGAGCACACAGGGTTATGTCCTGAAGGATAACTGGATATGCATGTGTAGAAGGGAGAGGGATGTTCTAAAGACCCTGAGGCTGGATTTGTTCTTCAGTAAAGAAAGACCAGGCTGGACAGCAGTTCCTGAATTTGCTGTGGAAAATCAAGAGTGCTGCATTGTAGACATACAAGTGGCAAAGATAAAGCGTTTGAAGGAGACAGCCACGTTAAGTATTTGGGCTTTTACAGTGAGCCACGGGCAGCTGCAGCTGAGTTATCTGCATAGCCCCACATCTCAGGAACTCAAGCTCTTTAGGGATCAGGACCGTGATTTCTGCCTGGTAGTTATGAGCATTAGATAATCTCGTACATGTTTTGTCCACTTAAACCTGGCACATTCACTTGTGGATTTCAGTCTTCTCTGACAATGACACGTTGCTGTAGCCCCTCAGGAGAACTATGTAATCGATGTGTCAGGGTGAGAGGTAATCTTTTCAGTCAAGTAAATGAGAAGGTATAAAGAAAGAGACAAGCAGGAGACATTGTTCTGGATCCAGAGTCGAGTAACAGGGGAGTTTCAGTTGTCCACACCTGGGGTCAGGTGGATTATAAGGGAGCATGAAGGACAAGAGTGTGATAAGGCTCTAGCTCTGTGTAGGACAGGCTGACCAAGGATGATTGAGTGGGAACTAACCAAGCAGTTATAGAGGAAGCAGGCAGCAAGGACCATGGGGTGGTTCTGCACAATTTTATGTCTGGCAATATAAGCTCATGTACATCTCTATAAGCTCTCATGTTTAAAAAAATAATAATAATTTTCCACTCAAGAAGCAGAGGAAGGAGGATTGCCTCAAGTTTGGGCCAACCTGGTTTACATAGCAAGTCCAAGCCAGCCAGGTCTACATAGCAAGACCATGTTTCAAAACAAGCTAGTAAGCAAACACAGGTTGACTGAGGCATCGCATCGGGGTGTGGCTTGAAGTAGAGCTTATGTTTACTTTTCATGGGCTCCTTCCCCAACAGGGAAACACAAAGGAAGGGGGTGGGAGGGAGGGTATGCTAGGAATGAGAGGCTCAGCTGTTAAGAGCCTCTGTTCTTGCACAGGACCCAGGTTCAGTTCCCACATATACGTGGTGGCTCACAACCATCTGTTACTCGAGCTCTAGAGGGATCCAGCACCCTCTCTGGCCTCTACCAGCACCAGGCATGCATATGGTCATATACAGACATAACATGCAAGCAAACACTCATACACATAAAGTAAATCTTAAATAATTCTTAGAATGTGCAAAATGCATGGATAATGTGCAGTAACTTGTGCAGATATCTAAGAATGTGCTAAACACATAGATGATGTAGAATGAGTTATTGAAGAGGTGGTTCTTGTCTTCAAAGAACTCTCACACAGGTAGTGGCCTGCTAGCCTAGCCTTGCACGAAGGCCTGGGCTCAGCCTTACAAAGCCCCATGAATGTGGAAGTCAGCCCCACCGCTCCAACCCTGCTGCACCTCTGCTAAAGGAAGTCACAGGCATCACAGGTCTCAGCTGATGCCTACCCCGCCCCCAACGTGCTAATCAAACAAAATGGTCACCGTGGATCATTTCTGGGGCTTCTCGAATCCACTGTAGGTTCTCAGGGTGCAGACATATTCAGAGGCTCCCAAATTTCTAGTTGCCGGATATGTTCAGGCTATGAAGTTACCCACAAAAAGGAGTACAGTTCAGGCAATATTGACGTGCTCTAAAGTAATTGTATTTTTTTTTTACAGCTCTCTAGAAGCTTGTGGTAATAAATTGTAGAAGCTGGCATCTGCCTAAATTTTTTTAAATTGCATTTATTTAATTTATTTACTGACAGTGTGTGTGTGTGTTTGTGTGTGTGTGTGTGTGTGTGTGTGTGTGTGTGTGTCTGTTCATGTGTGTGTGTGAACACAGCTTGCATGTGGAGGTCAGGAAACAACTTGTGGGAGATTCTCTCCTTCCACCATGTGAGTCTTGAGGGTTAAACTCAGGTCTTCAGGTTCTCGTCTGCTGAATTTTGATCTTCAAGAATTTCCAAGAGAGTATACACCCTAGAGAGGTAGTGGATTTTAATAATGTATTTCAGCATTGTTAATACACAGATGTGTGGTGGTGGAGAGAACTGGGCCAAGTGCCTGGAAACTGAGACCGAGACATAGTGGCTTTCCTTGAATAGTTCCGTGGTCTAGCTCCCAGGTGGGAACCAGCGACTCTGGGCAGGGACCATTCCGTGTCAGGGCTCATTAGGCAGTGAGCAGGTAGTCTCAAGACTATGAGCCTGACAACCGTGTCCTGAAAACTCACTGAAAGCTTTTCATTTTTATTTCTGACCCATTCAAAAGATGGTGGAGGAAACGGAAAAAGGCAATCATAATAAAATAGTATGTAAAAACTAACCAAATAACACTGGTAGTCGGCAACAGACAGTATTTAAAGCCAGGAAGCTTCCAAATGAGTCTGTGTAAATTAACCTCCTGGAAACATGCACCTGTCTAGACCTGCCTGTGTCACCACAGCAGTGGATATTTGATTGGACTGAAATTTTCTGTTTCGTTTTTTGGTAGAAAATTATACGGGCTTGGCTGAGAATGTAACTCGGTTGGCAAAGTGCTTACCTAGTGTGCAGATAGCCCTGGGTTGCACTCACAGTACCACATAAACTGGGTACGGTGGTCTGTAATCCCAACACTGAGGAGGCTGGAGCCAGAGAATTGGAAGTTAATGGTCATCCTCGGCTACGCAGCAAGTTTGAGCCCAGCCTGGGATACATGACAAGATTATATATATGTAAAAGACATAAAGACAGCTGTATATAGAAATTGAGTATCAGATCCTGTTTATCTTGCCCCGAGAAGTTTGAAAAACAGGAGTTAATTCCTGAACTTGAGAGACCAGTTATTTGACCTATTTTTTAAATATATATCTTATGTGGCACCTTCTTCTAAAGCAGTGTTTCTTCCCTTCATACCCTGAAACCTTGAAGTCCTTTCCTCAGTCGGCGTCAGCAGCACACCCACCCACAAGTCAACGGTGGCATCATTGAAACGACACAAATTCCCTTGAACGTGAACGCCCACAAGGCATTCCTGGAGTTTTCGACAGACTGGGGGGAAGGGGCGGTAAAAGTAATTGTTCTCAAATGTTTGGTAACATGAGTAGCACACACTTCATTCCAAAATCTTAGCTGGGTGTAGAGGAGATGAGTGAAACTGGACCATAGAAACGGTGGTTGCCAGATGAACCGCTCCAGTTTTTGTGTGCATTTCTTATCCCCCACCCCTTATTTTAGCCATCACCAGCTTGCCCCGTCTATTGCCTTTGTTCCTCCTGGGATACAATAAGAAGAAAGAAATCCTGAGCAAATTCAATAGAAAGCAACATAGAACTGCACCAAGAAGGATGGGAGCAGGCAGTCAGATAACAGCAAAAAGTAAGGAAGAGATCGGAAAAGGAAGGCTAGAGGAGAGCCTGCCGGGGAGGCCCAGGCCGGTGGAGGATTCACAGACGACTGGAGGTGAAATGTACGGGAAAGGGGAAGGAAAGAAACTAGTGAATGAGGGAAAGAAGCTCAAGAGGATGTGAGAGGGAAGGGAGAAGATCAGTAAGATGGGAGTCCATCCACCTTTAAAGTGTTCCACCTGAGCTGTGAACGTGGGTCTGATGAAGACGGAATGCCGGGGGTCATCTAATGTGATGTCTTATCCTCGTGGATGCCGTTTGTCCTGAGGCCATCACCTTCAGCTGTAAATGTCTTCATTTTTATTAATAAGACAGTGAAGCCTTAGGTACACACATGGCTCAGCAGAGCCAACTCTGTCCCTTAGTTCAGCTGCTTCTTGCCCCTCTACCCCTTGCGCTGGGCAGGAGTGATACCTGCAGGTGTCCGTTCTGTTATGCCTTATGTCTGTAGACCTTCCCAGTCTCCCCTGCCAACCTTAAAGCTCTAGTTTCTGCTCTTGCTTGAAATAAGCAATGGACTAGAATAGTTAAAGCTCCGGCGAAATGGTCCTGGGTATAGTAGTCAGCACCAACCCTGCTTGTATAATTCCTTCTGGACTCTGGTACCTAGAGTCAGAATCAACAGAGGTTGAAATTGGCATAGTAGCTTTTTGGGGTTATGTTTTTATGGACCCAGGAAGAAAACCACATATTTAAGGTTTTGTTTGTTTGCTTGTTTATTTTATTTATTTGTGTGTGTGTGTGTGTGTGTGTGTGTGTGTGTGTGTGTTTGTGAATGTGGGCATAAGCACAAAGTCAGAAGACAGCTTTTAGGAGGAGCCCCTCTTCTTCTACCATGGGTTTTGGGGACTGAACTCAGATTGTGGGGCCAGCTCACAAACCACATCTTTAGAAAAACAAGAAAGGCAGTTGTTTTGATGCATTTCTGAGGAACCTGATGGATGCAGGGGTGGCTTGGGTATGTCAGGGATGGAGGGTGCATGTGTGAATATCAGTTGGTGTCAGTGGCTCTACAATCCCGAATAGCATCAGTGTGTCGAGATCCATGCTTCCTAAATGTGAACAGGGAGAAAGAATGTTGGGTATGTTGGCACACCACATACTCCAGACATCAAAGAGCTAGAGCCCGGAGGATCAAGAGTTCAAAGCCAGTCTCTACTATGTAGTAAGTTTGACGCCAGCCTGGGCTACATGGTACCCTCTCAAAACAAAAATAAAAGCAACAGAAAGGTAAGCATGAAAAAAAAGCTTAAGAGAACCCACCACACTTAAAAAGTAAAATACCCATGGTGTCTTGAGAGTCTAGTCAGAAGATCCAATCTGAGAATATATGAGACTATCACAGTTAGTGAGATAGCAACCATGTCAGATTTTCTTCTCTGTCTAAAAGGCTTTGGGGCACATCTTTAAGAGCAGACTACAACTTCTGAAGATTTGAAGTTACATTTTCTTCTTTGCTGCTGCTTTCATAGACTTACAGTAGAATTTGGGGGTTTGAATGGACACTGCAGGTCATCTAAGCTACTGACCTTGTGTGGTGCCAGCATGTGACTGGGGCATGGCTGATGACTGTCCCACCTCTGCAGGACACCGCCAGGGACACTGAGCCCTCCCCCAAGCCGTCTTTGCCATTCTAAACTTCAACTCTTAGATAAGGTGATTTGAAAATGTCACTTCCATAGCAGTAGCATAGAAAACCCTGGACCTTCCTGGGTCTCTTCCTCCGTGGCTTCTTACAACTTGGATCGTTTCCCGGAATCTGTTTCTGACAGATGCTCAACCTTATCTCCCTCATACTCTATATGATGGGACGTATTTAGGATCCAGCTAAAAAAACAAGAAATACTCTTGTTTACATAAATAGAAAGCTTGGTGATCAATGAGGGAAAGAAAGGCCCTTTAGCCTCAGCCAGTGATAATCCCAAGAAACCGTGTCTTTTGGAACATCCTATCATGGTGCCCCTACTATCCAAGCAATTTGCTTATCTGTCTGGCTTCAGAGTTTCTGTAGAAGACCTGCTGCCTTCAGAGTATTCCCCAGCCCTTCCTTTAATGCCTGCATTTCTACCAGAAGAAGTTCGTTATTGAACATGAGTTTTATTGAAGGGGTAGGGGCTAGAAGGTGACTCACTCAGTCAGGTGCTTGCCTTATAAGCCCAAGGACCTCAGTTCTGTCACCAGACCCCAAATACAAAACTAACAAACAAAAAACACTGGGCAGGTTAGTGCATACCTCTCCACACGGGGAAGGCAGACAGGTGGATCCCTGGGGTTCACTGGCCAGCTGGCCTGGCCTACTCTGAACTCAAGCCAGTGAGAAGATACTGTCTCAAAGAACAATGTAGATGGAACCTGAGGAACAGTACCCAAGGTTGACCTCCTGGCACTGGTACACATCTCGTGCTCGAGTACGTTTTACACACACACACACACACACACACACACACACACACACACACTCACGTGCAGCATGGGCCAAGGAGATGGCTTATTAAGCTATTGGTAGTCATTGCATTAGAGCATTAATCATTTTTAGATCCTTTCCTGGAAGTTCATTTGAATGGATACCGGTGGAGAGAAGAAATGGGGCTCCGTAGATCAAGAGGACTCCTTGGGCTCTGGGGAGGGAACAGGACCACTGGGCAGGAGAGAAGAAAAGAAAGAGCATTTCTGAGTGCCAGGTAGGAGCAGCACATACAGTGTGGTCTGATTTCTCACCACAACCCTGTGAGTTCAGGTGTTTTTACATATGAAGACAGGAGACAGAGTGACCTGACCAGATCATGGGGCAGGGGTGGGGGTGGGGGGCTGGCAGGACACGGCTGGGATTTAAACCAGAGCTGCCTAATCCAGACCTCTCATTCCAAAGATACCAGGTGCTGTCCTTGAGAAAAGGGTAGAGAACTGGAAAGCTGAGCTGCAATTGCCTCCTTCAGAATTCTGCAGAAGGCTGACCCTGTCTGAAAGTACCATTTTGCAATCACCCATGTAGAGCAAGAAAAATCTTCTAATGCTAACTCATCTTGAGTGTGGCTTCCTTCTTACATAAAATTTATGTAACATCACAAACTAGTTTACATGTAATAAGATACTTGTTTATAAAGAGCCACTTGTTCAGAATATTTTTAGTGTGTGTCCCCCCCCCATTGTTATGGATACTTTCCTGCTGTCTAGAGAAAATGGGCTGTGGCCATTCTCTCTTCAGAGACTTGCATGATGCTCACATGAAAGCCGGTGATGTCGTTTCTGACTTCTGAGCCCTCCCGCTCTTATGAGCTACCACCCTAAGTCAGGATAAACACAGGTCCACTTGGGGAATGATAAAGGAACAATTCTTAGGTTTTTTTCCCCCAAATAAGTCACATGAGCCGACTTGGCAAAGCCATTTTACCCCCTTCCTCCCCACTCAGTGCCTTTTTGGGGTTGTTTTCTGCCTCTCACTCTCGATGCTTTGGGGGGAACAGGCCGAGGGGAGGGGTAGCTCTATGAAGGTGGGTCTCCTCCCCCACTTCGCCTTCGTGTTCTTTCCCAGCCACCACAAAACCACGCTTTCTCAACTAAGCACACATTCCTAGGACTCGAACAAAAGGCTTCTGTGAGCCGAAAAGCAGCGGGCAGGGTGCAGCAGAGGCCTGAAGATTTAGAGGGTTTCATTTCTTCCTTGCTGGGGGCTGTATTGTGTTTGGATGCAGTTTGGAATCTGCTTCACCGCCACAGGGGGGAACTGAAATGTGCCCTAAAGCTTCCCAGAGACCTGTCTGATCTTCATCCTCCTAACACAGTGACTTTCTGCCTCTGAAATTCTCAAAGCCACCCCCTCCCCTCATACTCAGCAGACCCCTTGAAACCAGCTCTGAGGCCTCAGACCAAGGAAGGGAACCCTGTTAGTATGGTGCTGGTATCTGAGCCTCAGTTTACCTGGATGGCCTTTGCTTTGCTGAGTGTCTCCTTGGTCAGGCCTGTTCATGCCAGCAGAGGCAACAGCCATGGGAACCTGCCCTCAAAGGACAGTACACTTCATTGTTATAGGGGAGAATGAGGAAATGGGAATTTTCCATCCTTCCTATTGGGGAGAATTGGATTCCACAAGAGAAAGTCGCAGCTTTAAAAAGAAACACGCACACCCAGGTCCCTCTGCACTGAGTTGGCAAGCTTTCTTCCCTGCCTGGTAGTTCCAGACACTGTGAACCAGGGCTTGGCCATGCTGCTGAGCTCCTGCGTTTTCAGTAGCAAGTTAATGTGGCCATGACTCAGAATTACAGGACCCCAGACGCCAAGGAAGTGAACTAACTTCTCTTCGGCTCACAGTGGACTCATAGGCAGCAAAATAGGTTTCGTGTTCTAATGAAGCAGTGTAGAAAGCCCGTCCTCGGTGGCTCCCACGCTGTGCGATGTCTGCCCCTGCCCACTTCACTGCTTGCCGGATCATTCTTTCAACCCATCCTCCCTCAGAACCGAGAACCTGAAATCCAGCTCAAGTTGTTGCAAACAGCATTCCTGAACTTAACCTTGAACAGACTTGCTGTGATAAGCTTGTCAGGGTGCATATTGTGGCTTGAGCTTGGAAATGGCTGGGAAAACCTTTCACTCCTTTTACGGAGAGCCTGGATGGTTAGTGGGCGGAGAGCCTGGATGGTTAGTGGGCGGGGCCTTGAGCACAGAATTAACAACAATAATACAAAGAAATACACATAGAAAGTGTGTACTTGATCTTGAAGAACAACTTGCGATTATTACGTAACACCTTCCTTCCAAGGACTACCAAGAACTTCCCTGCAAATTTTGCCCAGTTCTCACAGAGCATGAATTATTTCCCAGAAATGATTTAGGCTCTTTTGGAAAATGCATTGATTCTTTTAACCGTCATGATCCCACTTACAGTAAAACCACTATTATCTGATTTTCTGTGAGTTGTAAAGCTATTATTAACGGGCACATTATATATTTTACCAGTACAATGACAGCTGATGTGTATAATGGTGACCCCACAGTTCCTTAAGGCCCTGAATTGCCCACTCAGGAATGAAAGGAAGATTGACTGTGTATTCAGTCGAGTTTTTCATGTTAAGAGTCTTATTATATTCAAGTTCTCTTTAGAGGAGTCCAAGTGTGTGCCCGCCGTGATTTTCTGTGGCTGCACCAATTCAAAATCTATCCATTCTTGCTTGGTCATGTGATTGAACTCTTCATTTTTAAGAAAAGTATACCTTTTCAGTAGTAGGGTCTAAGTTACAAATGATACGATCTCATATTTGAAAGGAATCAGTTTACTTTGATTTTTAGCTTTATTTTTTAAGTGTGTGTGTGCGTGCGTGCGTGCGTGCGTGAGTGTATACCTGAATGTATTAT
>CABHPH010125470.1:0-21029 GCA_902168325.1 Peromyscus nudipes
TGTCTCCTAACTGTCCCCACATCTATTCTCACCTCCCCAAAATATGCCTCTTGGAAGCCAAATGTCTTTTCAAACCTTAACCATGATTGTGCCCTTGCCTGAAATCCCTCAGGAGCATCCCTTCAACAGACTCTCCAGTAAAGGGCAAATCCACGTGATCTGATTCCTGCCTTCCTCCCTCTTCTCCAGCTTAGTAGCCATCTGTGAATCTTAAGGTGCACTGCTCCCTTTAAACCCAAGGGCTCTTGCATACCATTTCCCCAGAACTAAAGTCACTCCTACCTAAGACATGTAAGTGTACACACACACACATACATTTACACACACAAACATACACATGAGCACACAAACACACACACATAAACACACACAAAGCAATTTTTTTAAGCTTCTGCACAGCAAAGAGTTAACTGAGTAATCCCTACTGAGCAGGAGACAAGCTTTACCAGACACACATCTGACAGAGTGTGTAAAGAACCCCAAGACATTAAACAATACATGAACAAACAATCTAAGAAAGAAATGGGCCAAGAACACACAAACAGATCTCAAAAGAAATACAAACATTCAGGAAATACATGAAAAAAATGTTCAACCTCTTTAGCCACAAGGGAAATATAAATCCAAACTGCCCTGAGATCCCATCTCACTCCGCATGGCAATGATGATGAAGCCAGGCAGGTGTCTCAGACATGCAGTCCTGGCACCTGAGAAGCTGACGCAAGAGGACTGCCATGAGCTAGAGGTGACCTTTGGCTACAAACTGAGCTCCAAGCCATCCTGAGCCACAAAGTAAAGCCCTGTTCCCAAAAGGCCAAAAGAAAAACAAGCATAGTGAAGACGTAGAGAAAAAAGAAAGTCTTTCACACTGTTGGTGGGGATGTAAATTAACACAGCCATTGTGGAAATAATCATAGAGGCTCCTCTAGAAACTTCATAGTACAATGACCATGATCCAGTGATACCAACCCTGCCCTACATCTCTAAAGTCAGCATTCAATAGAAGTATCTACACAGTGCTTTTCATAACAGCCAAGTTATGGCATCAGCCCAGGTGCATCAGTGGATGAACAGGTAAAGAAAGGCAGGATACACACATAATGAAATATCATTCAGCCATGAAGGAGAATCAATTCATATCGTCTGCAGGAAAGTGGATGGAACTGGAGGTGATTGTGTTAAGTGAAATAATCTCCGGCTCAGAAAGATGAGCAAAGCATGCTTGCTCTCATGTGTGTGATCTAGAAAGAAGACATAGCAGAAAGGGGACTGCTAGAGAAGAACAGGATGACTGGAGGAGAAGGAAAGAGAAGTAAGAAGAAGATGTGTATGTTCAAAGTACAGAATGTGCACATATGAAAATGTCACAGGCAGGCTCGGGACTTGGCACAATTAATATGCACCAACGAAACACTCTAAGAAACTACAAAACATTGCTGAGAAAGCTGAAGACCTAAGTAAGTGGACACCCTTTGCATATGGATCAGAAGGCATAGCGATAGGATGACAAGACTCTGCAAGTGGCCTACAGACTGAAGGCATCCAAACCAAATCCCAACAGCAGTTTCTACAGAAACTAAGACTAGAATGTATGCGGCACTTCAAAGCACCCTGAACAGCAAAACAATCTCAACAAAGAAGGAAGCTGGAGCAGCCACAGTTTCTGGTTCCAAACCTATTGCAAAGCTACAGTAATTACAACAATGTGGACTGGCAGATAGACAGGTATACAGACCAGCTAAATAAACAGCTCAGAAGTCAGCCGTCGCCTAGACGGTCAATTGAATTTCTACACCAGCGCCAAGACATGGGAACAAGTATATGCGGTGCCGGGAAACTGGAGTTCCATCTGGGAAAGAATGAAGCTGGACTATAACCTTACACCATATACAAAACATGAGCACCAAACGGATCAAAGATCTAAACATTAGTAAAGTCTTAGAAGGGATCATTGGGGTAAATATTCATGACTTGGGATTTGGCACTGATTTCCTGGCTATAATACAGAACCATAAGGAATAAATTAAAAGAACAGATAAATTGATTATATCAAAATTAAAATATTTTCTGCACCAAAAGGCACTAACAACAGAATGGGGGGAGAAAAAGTCACAGAATGGGAGGAAACATTTGCAAGTCATATATCCAGAATATACAAAGGTCTTCAATAACTCAATAACAAAATAAACTATCCAATTCAAAACTGGCTGAAAGATTCAAGTAGATACATTAAAAAAATCTACAAATAGCCAGTGGACACATGAAAAGCTATTCAAGGTCCTTAATCATTGAAGAAATGCAAATCAAAAGCATGATGAGATACTACATCATACCTAGGAAGGTAACTATTAGAAAGGGGGAAGCTTGGGAGATGTCTCAGTGGGTGAATTGGCCTGCTATATAAGCATAAGGGCCTACATTTGAAACCCCAGAACCCACGTAAAGCCAGACACAGTAGCACACCTGTAATCCCAATGCACCCATGGAGAGACTGTGGGAGAAGACAGAAGACTCCCCAGAAGCTCACTGTCCAGCTAGTCTGGCATATGCAAAGTAGCAGACCACAAGAGACTCTGTTTCAAATAAGATGGAAGGAGAGGATTGTCATACAAGACTGACCTCTGACCTTCACACATGTGCTCTAACACAGATGCACCTGTACTCTCACACACACCATATTCAGAGAGAGAGAGGGGGGTGAGGAAGAAGAAGAGGAAGGGAGGAATAGGAGGTGGAGAAAGAAGAAGAGGAGGAGGAGAGACAGAAAATAAGAGATGCTGGGGAGTTTGTAGAGAAATGATTACCCTGGTCCATTGCTGTTGGGGATTTCAATGCCACAGCCTCAGTGGAACAACAGTTTGGCAGTTCTTTGAAATGTAAATAGAATTACTATATGATCCAGCAATTGCAGTCATGGATATATACCACCCCAAATCTGAAAGCACACTCAGACACTTAAACACCAATGTTCATGGCAGCACTGGTCACAACAGCAAAGAGGCACAAGCAGCCAAGTGTCTACCAACAGATGAATGGGTAAGCAAAAGGTAGCATGTATACACAGTGAGATACCATTCAGTCATTAAAGGAACGGGTTTGTATATATACAGCAACAAGAGTGATCCTTGAAAACATTAACGTAAGTGAAATAAGCCAGACACAAAGAAAAGGATGAGTGTTGGATGCCTCCACTCATGAGATATCTCAAGTAACCACATTCATAATGGGAAAAGTCAAGTGGCTATTTAGACTGGGGAGCAATGAAGAGTTACTATTTAATGGACACAGTTTCTTTCCGGAACATAAAAGTTCTAGAGATAGATGGGGAGGAGTTGGTTGCACAATGTGCGAATGTACTTAATGCCACTGGTACACCTGAGAGGATGTATGATGGCAAATTTCATGTCTTTTTAAAATGTTTCCATTGTCATGAGTCTGTATGTGTATGCACGCTATCCACGTATGTGGACACACTTGTGTGGGTGCATGTGCATATTATATGTGTGTGCATGTGTGGAGGCCCAAGGTTGATGTTGGGACTCATCCTTGTTTGCTCTTCCTATCCACTGAGGCAACATTTCTCAGTCGAGAGCTCTTCACCATGGCTGGTCTTTTCTAGCTAATTTGGTCTGGAGATCCCCTCTCTGAGTCATGAGCTGTAATTACAGGTCATGCCTACTCAGCATTTCCAGGGGGTCCGGGGATCCCAAGCCCAGTTCTTGCACTCACACAGCAAGCATTGCAACTGCTGAGCCATCTTCCCAGCCCATCGTTTCACGTCTTTCCTAGCATAATAGAAAAAGGGGGGGCAGTTGCTGAGGGGAGAAGCAAGCCCTACTTGTCCAACAGTGTTGTTCTCCGGAGGGAAACACTTGGAAAGCACTGCCAGGCAATCCTTTGATTGGGCTAAGGCTAAAAGATCCAGCCCACAGCAGGTGCTGTGACCATGTGCCTTCTGTGTCCCTGGGATCCACATCCACAAAGTCAAGCAGCCATGGATGGAAAACATTCAGGAGAAAATGAATTATGTCAGCGTTACAGGCCTTGTTCCCTGCACGGCCTAAGCAGAGGGACAAGCAGTCACAGCACTTGTCACACTGTAGGTACTGAGCGCCATCTAGAGATGACTTACGTACACAGGAGGATGTTCCTGGGCCATATGCAGTGCTGTGCTATTTCAGGTGAAGGATTCTAGCATCTATGGATTTTCGTACCTGAGGGGGCCTAAGCCAAGGTCCTACGGCCATGAAGGGACAACTGTTTTTCCTTCCATTTCTGTGACACCGCACTTCCTGGTTCTGCCCTTTCTGCTCACCTTCCAGCCCTGCTGTCTCCTGGAATCCTCCTCCTCCTCCCTCCCTCTGACCAGTCCCCGCACTCTAGACTTGGTCCTCCCCTGCTCTCTGGTCCGTGTCTCCTAGTGACTCCCATTACTCTCAGGGCTACAGGGGTTCTCGAATTCCATCCCCCTGAGTTTAGCTATGGGGTTCACTCATCCATCCGATGTCCTCTTGGAAACTCAGTCGGTGAGGCCAGCATCTCCGCTGCACTTCAGGGAGCACTCTGACCACCTGCCATCACTGTCCTTGAGGCAGTCAGGTTCAGAGTCCTGAGCACCCACAGTGCCATCTGCTGCCCTGCGGCACCTGCTGGTCCAGGCATATCTCCAGAGCCTCTGGCTTTGGGTCCCTGCTCTCCACTCCCTATGACTGCTTGCTCCAAGACCTAACAGTCTCCACGTCAATACTCCCTGAAGCTACACTTTCTCTTCTTTGTTCTCTGTTCGAAACCCGTCCCAGCCTGTGTATTTTAACAGTCCCTGACCCTGACCCCACCCTGACTCCAGGAGAGGCAGAGGGACCCAACAGATGCAACATCTGTGGATAGGATTAGTGCCCAGCTCATGGGCAGTGGGTTAGCCTCAAGAGACCAGAAGAGTTATTAGGAGGAAACGTGGTTTAAAAAGTGAAGCCACTTCATGTACTGACCAGGTCTCACACATGCCACGAGACCCTCTCCAGATGCAGATACACAAGCCTGGACATTTCTTTCAGCTTCCAGAACCAGAATCCAAAAGAAACTTCTTATTCTATAAAAGACCCAATCTCTAGCATTTAGTCAAAGCAACTCCAAACACACTAACGGGCAAAGCACTGGCGTGAAGCTGCTGTGCCATAATTTTCTCATCCAAGTGCCTGTGGACACTAGAAAGAATCTGAGGGGAGAAGACAGGGACACCTCCATTTTCCATTCTAGAAAAGGGGAAGTAGGGCCCAGCATATGAGAGTGGACAGTAAAGTTTAAGAATTCCCAAAGTTGACATGGAGAGGTCACTGTTTACATATGGACACTGAAGACCTACGAGGACTCTCAGCTCTACGTCCACCTTGGTATGCAAGTCTGGACAAGCCATTTCCCTTTGAGGCCTCAGTTTACCTATCCATGTTTTTAAAAAAGGATTTAAAAAACCATTTTTCTGTCCAGTTCTTCCACCAAGGAAGTCGTCACGGTCCTCCCAGGCATTTAGGCTCATGGCTGGCTGGCTGGCGGGCTGGCTGGCTGGCTGGCTGGCTGCACTTACCACATGATATGATGGTCCGAGAAGATGTCTGCAGGCTGGAAGAGCTCACCATCATAGTAACAGGGACACTGGGCCTTGGGCACACAGTCCCCTCTTTCATCCTGGTAGAGCCCTGGGGGGCAGAAGCAGCCCTCAAGACAGATGTCACTGCATTCCTCATCCGGGTAGGAGAGGGAGCGGCAAGTCAGGTTGCAGGAATTCCCACACTGCAGGTACACCTGGCCCTGTGGGCAGCCCAGTGCTGGAGACAGGAAATAGAGGAAAGCGTCAGATATGATATTGTACCTTGTAGCTGTGACCACTGCTGTATCCATATGGTCATAACCATCCCTTCCCACTCCAAGCAAAAGTATATCTTCAGGCGCAAAAAAGTACATCCAAATTATGGGTACACACATTTTCTCTCTTTACACAGAGAGGGTGGGCTTTCCTTGCCTGAGAATTCTCCAAGTCCAGAACACTAAAGTCCTGGTGAATTTAAATATCTAAAAGAACTGAGAGTGAAGGGCAGGAGCATCTCCGCAGTGAGAACAATAATGGCTACAGTCTCTGAGCACCTACTGCACACTCTGCTCCTCGCTGCAATAGCTCCCATCACCCGCTTCCTGTGCTCTTACCCATAGAAACCAACACTCGAGCTGAGAGGCTTAAGGATCTGGCCTCTGGGAGCAGAAGTAAGATCTGAGCCCATCCCTAAAGCTAATGTTCTTGCCCATCGCACTTCAGGAAGGGAACAGTCCCTTTGAGGACATGCAAGCTACAAGCGGGGACACGTATACACACCCCCAGCAAAGTGGGCAGCCTCTGTCTGCTCACCGCCCTCACCACCACCCCTGGTGCCGGGGCTTTCACACACAAATGAGAAATACTGTATGGCTATGTAGAACAAAATGCTAAGGCAGCTAGAGAATGGGCCCTGTGCCCCATGTCCGCAGGTTCAAATCACAGCTCCACCACTAGTTAGCACGGACCTCTAAGCACCATCCTCAGCAGAATGTGGCGATAGCATCTGTTGGATACTTGTGGAGGTTAGATGAGCCAACCTGTCACAGATGTTCACTGCTATTGTCATTGTGACATTGGAAGGGAGTCCCAGGCCAGCTCAGCAGGCTCAAGATGGGAGTCATGTTCCAGAGAAAGAGCTCGGCCTCAGAAGACCTGACCCTCCCTTCCTGCCCTGTGGTCATCATGAACCTGTAGTCTAAGGAACACACTGATGATAAAAGTCTTTAGTGGGAAGGTAGGAAGAACAGAGAGGTGATGGGTGCCCTTCGCCCTTGCCTGTGGTTGCTGTACAGGAAATGAGAGCTGTGCTCTGGGCACAGCCCTCCAAGGACAACAGAACCTTCCTTCTCTGTGACAATCCCTTTCTCCGGCACCACAGACAGAACATCCCATAGGAGCTGTTAGAGTCATCCCTGGCCGTGAACTTCTGCAGAGACCCTGAGCCTCTCCTGTCTACCATCACCTCAGATTTGTATCTTAAGTTAACTGGGAAGGCAGTAGATTTCCTAGTCACATGAGTCACTGGCTTGCTTTCTTCTGGAGGAGTGGAGAGGCTGGGCCCCTGAATGAATGTATAGAGCAAAGGTAGGGTGACTTTAGGGTGCGCTAGCCCACAAAGGCAGCAACTCCCTACAATCCACCTCATGTGCAACAGCAAGGGCACTTTTCATCCGGGGAAGAGCCGCTGGAGTCGAGGGCTCCCCTCCCCACCAGCAGAGCGTCTCCAGAGCTGGCATCCAGGCTTGAGGAGTTTCTCCTCAAACCTTCTTTCTTCAGGAAACCATGCACACCTGAGTTCAGCAGAGATGTATGGATATGTCAGGGCTGTGTGAGGCTCAGGGACACCGATAAAAGGACTTGGACCTTGCTTTCAAGGAGCCCATGTCTTCCCAAAAGAAATATACATTTTAAATGTATGTGCTGCTCCTGGGTCTCTTTGGGGCATTACACAAAAGCAGCTGCATGGCATATCCTTGATTGTCCACCCCCTGCCCCCCCCCCGACATTATTCTGAATGGAGGGAGTGGTTTGGGAGCTCTGTCCCTTTCTCAAGAAGGAAAAAAGAGGACGGGGACCAGGAGGCAGTAAACCTAGGCTCCTCTAAGTGAGGAAAGGCAGAGGCTGGAACCCAGGGGGGCTGGCCCAGTCTCCTTGGGCTCAGAGAAGCAAGCCAAGACCATCAGTCACATAAAGTCACAGGGACAGGTCCCTCTTGTCCTTAAACATCTCCTTCCTGCCAGCCAGCACCTGCAGCTGTCTTAGTAAGACTCAGGAGCCATTTAACTGAGTCACTCTGATTACTGCAACGCCAGCCAGCTCATTGCCCACGCTCTCTTCTGTGGAGGTGAAGAACAACCGCTCCTAAGAGATGAAAGAATGTTCCCGAAGGCTCTTGGCCTACAGGGAGAATGTCCTACGTTAACACAGCCTTCTGATGCCATCGCATTGCACACAGCTAGTGCAGAATTCCAAACACTGGTGGGCAACAGAAGCGTATTCACAAACAGCACACCACTGACTGGGTCCCCGTAGCTAGAAGGCAGACATGAAGAAGGGAACATAAGTTCTGAGCCCTCAAGTGAAGAACTCGGGGTCACTAGACCACAAGTAGACTTCCAGAAAAGCTTAGGATCCATCCTCTGGGCTCCCAGCATTCCCTCCATCCTGGGGCTAGAGGGAAGAGGAGGGGACGGCGTGTCTCCTTCATCCCGTCTTTCATCATCTGGTCCTCTCCGTAAGAGAGTGCTTACACTAAGCACGAGCCCGTGAGGCACCAACACTGACACATGTACTTCTCTGCAAATGCATAATGTCACGTTTTTCCACCACTGCTCCTAACTACTGTTTCTCTGCTCCTGTCGGGACGGCCATTGCAGTCTCCAAACACACCTGCCTGCCTCGCCCTAAAAGTCAGAGTTCCGCCTACGTTACTCTTGCAGACTCCCTGCCTCACACCCCTGCTCTGCTAACTTGTCTCTGCCCCAAATGTGCCTTTGTGAAACTCTGGTCAAGAACACCCTCCCCAGAGAGTGCTTCTTGGCTATCCCTGCCCTGCATCCCTTCAGTGGTGTGACTGATGGGCATCTCTGAGGGAGGTCTCAGAATGAAGCTTGAGGTTCTGTCTCCCAGTCGTCTGAGTCTGGACACTCGTCAAATGTCCCCAGAGGAACAGTAACAAAGCAGGAAGCAGAGTCTATCTGCCCAGGGGACCACAGCGCAGGAGCGGACACCCACTCTGATGGCAGAGTCTACCACAGCAGAGGACAGACGCAATGTCAACTAGAACAATGACATTATTCAACATCGCATAACTTCATACAATGCCAAAGACATGGGCCAGGACTCAGTGACGTCCTGACTGATGATAAGCAAAGGATTCCTGCATTCCAAACTCACTCCACAGCCTGACCATACAAGGAATGAACACTAGGTGGCAGCAGCTACAGGCAATCTCAGCTAGGCCCAGGCTCACGCCAGGGTTCCATGCTTCAGCAAAGGGGTTCCGCTTGCTTTTATGCCTGAACCCACCCCACCGCCAGCCAAGAGCAGAAGGCTGGAGAAATGGCTGGAAATGAACTGCAGGCCCAAGTTTGTCACTGGGGCCTGTTTCCAAATGAAATAATTCAAAGAAAGCGCCTTTGAAAAGGACAGGTGGAGTAGACCCCACGAGGTGCCAGAGAGTTTGGGTGGGCTACCTAAAGGAGAGTAAGTGGTTATGGGGCACTCACCACAGAAGTCTGGCTCCCGCCACCCGACGTGCACGCCTTTCCGGGCACACGCCGCAGCATAGTTGGCCACCGCGCTACACAGGCAATCCCGGCCATCAGAGCAGGAGCAAACGTCATAGCGGCAGTTCTGCAGGTAGGGCAGAGGGCTGACGGCATGGTGGCAGGCCTCGAACTTGGAGGATGTCAGGAGCGTGCAAGCCTCCTCCGCAAACCTGGCTGTTGTGGAGAGAGAAGAGCCAGTGCCAGATAAGACAGGGCCATGCCTTGGGATTCTCACACCCATAACCCCACCCAGGAGCAGAACCCAGCTCCCTTTACTCTCGACAGTTGCTGCAAAAGCAAGTCTCTCTGGCTCGGCTTCTGGAGGCAATGTACTGCCCTGTGTTTGACTCAGTTACAGGTAAAAACGCGTTTCCCAAACACCCACTGACGGGAGACAGTGGTCAGAGCAGCAGAAGCTAACGAGAGCAGAGATGTTGCAGCACTGTGTCTCACAGGGCCACTGCAATGCATATCCCACAATAATTCAACTCTAGAGCCCGTCGCTGCTCTAGACTAAGACCTTCCAGGGTCAGAAATGACACAACAGTCTCTTCTTTCTCAAGATTTCATCTATGGAGGGTGTTCAATAAACAGACTTTGAAAAGGAAATGAGCCAAATGTAGATAAGGTCAAAACGCCAATGGTCAAAATAAAGACTGGGTCAATTGTATCTCTGGCTCCCCCACAGTACACTGTCCCATGGACTGCCTGGATCATGGGAGACCCCGGGGCTCTGGGGCTCACATACTCAATCGCGGGTTCAGGCTGCAGGGGTCGCTGGGTTGTCTCTGCAGGTCCGGACAATCCCCTTGAAGCTTCCAGGCGTTTCCAAAGTCCACCACCAGGGGCTCCACTAGGCCCGCGGGCGTGAGGAAGTCATCACCCTTGTTCCCGTTGTAATTCCCACACAAGCCACAGGTCTTCCCAGAGTAGACAGGGGACAGCTGTAGAAGACAGAAGACAGACAGCCTTAGAGCAGCTGTCCCCGAACGCTGCAGTGGTTTCACTTAGCTAATGAGATCATTTCAACAAAACATTTCCCCGCGTGAAAAATAAATAACCCCAACAACTAAGCTCTGGGCTGCAAACAAGAGGGAGCCTGCAAACTATACAGTGCATGGTACCAGCTCTGTCCTTGCTCTTCAGTCACCGGTCAGAGAACAGTCAGCTAGATAATTCTGAGATTTATGTTAATTAATTATTGTATATATTATAATACATAATGTATTTATTTATAAATGTATTATATATTATTACGTGAATTGATTGAGAACATATTAATAACAATATTTAAGAATTACATATATATAATATAGTCACTTTGGAAGGCACAGTGGAGGCCCAGAGAGAAAAAGGACTTGCATAAGATCCCAGAGAGAGATGGCAGGGCTGGGAAGAGCAAGCAGGGTGAATCTCAGATTCATGTGCTCTGTACACCCATGCCTATCAGTGGACATAAGCTATGCAACAATGAGAGGAAGTATGAACTGTCCACTGAACAGGCTTTGGTCACTTGGGCAAGGCAGACTGAGAGGAGGGCAATCCAAGCCCCTCGGAGCTCATGTCTGATGTCCAGAAGCAATACCCTTCTTCTAATCTCCTAATGAGGACCCTGGGGAGGAAGCGGGGCTCAGATTCCAGCCCCATCACTCACTCTCTGATCAGACCTTGGGGGTGAGCCAGAGGTTTGAGCTCAAGGTGTACATTCAGGACCAAGTAGTCAATGGAGGCAGCCTTTCCCCAGACAGCTGGGGCACTGCTGGTTTCTGTGGTGCAGATTTGAAGAGGTGGTAAGGACCAGACCCCAGAGTCCACTCTAGCTCTGTGGGTAATCAGTGAGATCAGGTGACTCCTCTGATGTCCCAAAGCCTGATGAGTTAGGCCTGGACTCCCGTAGTCACCTCACGGAGCCCCTTACAGCTTCCAGCTGTGACTTAACAAGGTACATATGGAAGGTTCCAGACCCACAAACATGTGTGCAAGTAAGAAAGGTGGACAGAGTGGCATTTCCTTGTTTGCTTTACAAAGGCCAAGTGTCACATACACTAGGACCAAGGCCTTCCCTGACTTCCCTGCTTAAAACTAAACCGCCCTGGCCCTTCCTGGCCCTCCCCTGCTTTCTCTCTCTACTGGCTTTCCTCTAATAGATGATATAATAGACTTGTTTGTTTTATTATCTGTCTTCCTCATTAGAATCCAAACTAAATGAGGCGAGCATTTTGCCTGCCATGTCTCTGTTGGACCTTCGCCATCTCTAAGACAATGGTGTCTATCTTCTATTCCGGTTGCTGTAACAAAATACCATAGACTGGGAAGCTTATGAAGAACAGAAATGGTGTCATCCAAAGGCTAGGAGCTAAAGTCAAACACCAGCAGAGGTAGCACCCGGCAGGGGCCCTGTTCACAGGTGCTGGCTTCTTGCTGCAGGGCTCATGGCCAAAAGGACTGGCTGGCTCCCTGGAGCTCATTCTAAAGGCATTAGTCACATGCATAGGGCTCCCCCTTACTGAACTCATCCCTGCCCAAAAGTCGACCTCCTAACACCATCGCCTTGGGGGATGGGGTGAGGGTCACAACAAGGGAAGTTTACTGGGACACCCTAATATTTGCCGAATTGCATGAATAGGTTGGATGAATGAAAAAATAAATTACCACCAGTAAAAGGGCTTCCGCCTGATGCCAGATCAAACACAGTGAAGTTTGTCAAGGCCACCTGAGCAAAGTGGCAGCAAGTGGCAGGCCTTCACCCTGCCTCCCCCACTTCTCAGCATCTTTCCCTCCTGCCCTTCTTTAGACACATCAGGTGCCCTCAGGCTCCCCGGAGCTCCCCTTGGCCACACTCACTAGCCTTCCATTACTACCCACCCCTGCCCTGAACATGGTTTTCCTCTCTGTGCCCTTGGCCTGTCTCAGGGGACAGCCTGGTCAGGGGTTGGAAGAGAGGGTGTACCCAGGGACATCGACCTTGGACACAGACCCTACAGTGTCTCCGCTCAGAGCATTTTGAGAAGACACTATTGGAAACAGGCCTCAGCTCTATGACAGTGGGGACTGTCTCAGGTCCTCACAGGACTCTGCTGGGGCCGAACTTGGCCTGCAAGGGAGTCCTGGTTGACCTGAGCTGGTTGACCACATCCCCACCGCCTGGGGTCAAGGCATGCATATCACACACAGGTGGAAAGAGGGTGAGGTCCCTGCAGCCTGTATGCACCCCTGGCTGGCCTGCCTCCAGCCAGCTCCTCCCCCAAGCCCCAGGGGTCAGTTTGAATGCCTCCCACACCCTCCTGCTCCTCACAAATGCACCTTTTCAGAGTAAAACTAACAGTAGAATACTCCCATGGGCCATGAGGTCACCTGACCATATTTTCTTCTCTTGTCTTAGCTAAACTAATCAAACCCTACAGCCCATTTCTACAAATAAAGGTTGAACTTTCTCCTCTTCAGAGAGACAAAGAACAGAGCAACCTGAGGTAAAGGCAGGCAGCTGCCTAGGACGGGAGGTACAGGAGCAGAAACCACACAAAGCCAGCACACCCACCCTGCACCAGAGTGGATGCTGGGAAGGCAGACTCCCAGCAAGCACTCCCTGGAGGCCTGCTGAACAGAAGGCAAGTTAGATCCAGACCCAGAGAGCCAAGGTCTGTAACCAACTGACTCTGACACAACCCCTACCCACCAAGCCTCCGTGATTCTAGCAGAGCCCCGTCTCTAGCTCTAACTAGAAACGGGCCAAGAGGCTCTCCTGGCTCTGCCTGCTCCCTGCTCTATGGTCACAGTTATTTTACAAAGAAAAGCAGAGTCCATGTGGATCTCTCTCGGAGGCTTGCAAGGGGAGAGTGAACATGGCCACACGGGAACGGAAGAACAGCATCTCATAGGGACTTGCAACACCCACCATAGAGTTACACCAAGGACCCTGGGGAGCACAGACCCCAGGATGTGGGGCAGGCTCTCCAAGCATCCTGAGTCTGCCCTAGGATGCTGTTTCTCAAAGTGTGGTCTTGGGGACGCATCAGGGTCTTTTGAGGCCCTTTCCAGGGGTCTTTGAGACTGAATATTTTCACAGCTACATGATTTTGCTCTTGCCTGTCCTTTCTCATTCTCGTACAAGGACACAGTGGAATTTTCCAGAGGCCCTGTGACGTGAAATGTTGTAGCAGATTGATTGCAGAAGTAGATATGAGAATCCAGCTGTCTTCTATTAAATGAATCAAAGAGATTTGCAGCCATGTGCAGCCATGGCATTCTTCTTACTGCCTAGTGTTGTCTCCTGATCCCCGTCTAACTTATTTTTCCAAAAGAAAGTGCTTACAAATGTCTACTAGGTAATGAGGTTTAGCGTTACATTATAAATGAGTTCATGTGTGCCTTAATGTCTCTGGTTAACTCATCTGCTGTTTGGGATGGGGTCTTGCTATGGAGCTCACTTTGGCTGAAACTCACTATGGTAGCCCAGGCTAGCCTCCAGCCCCTGTCTCCTCCTCCTCAGCCCTAGGATGTGCCACTCTGCTCAGCTTTGGTTTAACCATTAATCTGATGTCAGTAGATATCATCTCACTGAAGATCTCGGGGACCCTCCTCCGTCATTTTTAAGACTCTAACAGCATCCTGAGACCAGACAGTGAGAACCACGGTCTAGCAGAAGGACACTGGCCAGAGAACTAACTGTCATTGTGCTGTGACTGCGTGTGAGCTTCTCATGCCTCCCATGTCCCCTGGCTGTCTCCCTTATGGAACAGCACTAGTGAGAGCAATTCCTGCTCTGCCCACCTGCCAGGGACTTTGCAAGGTCAGCAAATTTGGAAGCCCAGTGAAATGTCTGTTACTGTCCAATCTGATTAGACCATCCAGAGGACGTGGCCCACACATGCATCGGCTCAGTTCTCAGTAAGGAATGTGGAAGATCCCCGCCCCCCAGGCTCTCTCCAGATGCTGTATGGGAGGATACTGGGTCTGAGCTGGGTGCCCCAATGTGTTTCTTCCCTTGCCCCCCACACCGAGTGTCCAGGGACACCCCTTGATCCAGGAAACTGGCCAGCAGATCTGCCTCGATGCCAGTACTCCAGGGGACCGACATCCATTCTGGAGATCAGCACAATACCCAAGCCCCAGAAGGAAGAAGCCCCAGGGCCAACAAGGAGCACCCAGGGAACAGACATCAGCCTCTCACACACAGAGAGGCCTGTTCCTTGCTCTGGGGGTGTAGAGTGTGAGGAGAAAGAAATTCTTCTCCTACCACACAAAGCCATTTTGCCCAGAGCACAAGGGGTACTTTGTAAAGGTCGGGCTCCAGGAAGGCTGTAGCTTGGAAAGGGATCTACCTTAACCAGTAGCCGCCCGCGGCCATCCCAGTCCATCTGCAGGTCATCCCCATAGCTGAGGTGCACAGAAGCCATCACTATGTGCTGGATGCGGAGGTCACCTAGAAGAGGACAGGGCATAGGTTCAGATGGGGAGGTGGCAGCTGTGTTGTGCATCTGTGATCTCTCAAAGTGTCATGGCAATGACAAGCAAGGAGTGAAAGAGTCATGGAGACAGGTGTCCATGAGGCTGGGCTGGGAAGGGGGGCTCTCTGCAGAGTGGTGAACTGGGTGGATAGAGGCAAAGAAATTCCCAGAGCAGATGCTGGTTGGCCACAACCTGTACTTCCCCTTATGATGTAAGGGGGCAGCAGAGGCTCCAGCATCCTAACTTCAGGCCAGAGCCTGAGGCTGAGGGAATCCTCTGTGCTGGTGTTGTCAGCTAGAATCACCTGGTAGAAGGGAACCTCAATTGAGAGAATGCTTCCATGACATTGGCCTGTGGGCATGTCTGTGACATTCTCTTGATGCTGTATGATGTGGGAGACGCAGTGCTACCCCCTGGGCAGCTGGCCCTGGGAGGTATAAGAAAAGTCACTGAACACATGGGGCGCAAGCCAGTAAACAGCCTTCCTCCTGCTTGCGTCCCTGCCTCCAGGATCCCGCACTGGTTCCTGCCTTGACTTCCCTTAGTGATGGGCTATGAGGTGGAAGTATGAGATGAAATAAACCCTTTCCTCCCAAGTGGAACTTGATCAGTTTGGGGTGTTTGTTGTTGTTGTTGTTGATTTTGTTTTTCATCACAGCAACAGAAAATGTCTATCATGCCCGACGGTGGTGGTGCACACCTTTAATCCCAGCACTTGGGAGGCAGAGGCAGGCGGATCTCTGTGAGTTCGAGGTCAGCCTGGTCTACAGAGTGAGTTGCAGGACAGCCAGAACTGTTTCACAGAGAAACCCTGTCTTGAAAAACCAAAACAAAAGGAAGGAAGGAAGGAAGGAAGGAAGGAAGGAAGGAAGGAAGGAAGGAAGGAAGGAAGGAAGGAAGGAAGGAAGGAAGGAAGGAGAGAGAGAGAGAGAGAGAGAGAGAGAGAAAGAGAGTATCACAACCACTAAACCTGATTCTTGAGCATGCTTGGGCCCCTGTTGGCTTCCAGGCTGGATTACAGTCCTCTGACTGAACAATGCTGTGTGCAAAGCTGAAGGTAGCGAAGTCTGCTGCTGTGGGAAGGTGGATGTGAGGAAAGCTTATGCCTCGCTTTGGAGGAATACATCAGCTCCCTGGAGTCACACTCAGCATAAATGTACGTGAATACACAGTGTGCTCACTCGCCAAGTTCATCCACTGTATGTCAAGCTAGGATTATGGGCTACAGGAGAGCCAAGAGTCATGGAGGAGAGAGAGCCAAAAGTTACTGTGAAGGTAAAGTTCAAGAGTTCGGTGATACAAAGTCAGTTAATGTGACTTGGGTGACGACATGGGACAAGAAGGTTTTTCTCATGAGGCATTTGCCCCAACTAGCATCCTTTGAACTAACCATTTGTCAGTCACCCCTGACCTCTCAGCTGGGTCAACCTTTGCTTCAGGAAGCCTTTGCTTGCAGAGACATCGTACCCAGGATACCACTCCCCTGCCTAGCTAAATCTCCATCAGGTTCCTAGGAAAGGAGCGGGTGCCCTCAGTGGGCAGGGACAGATGTCGAGGAGATGATGCAGTATGGAGGACGGGGTCAGGAGCTCACCTTGCAGGAAGGGAATCTGGACATCCTGGCCATCAATGGCAACTCCTCCCCCATGTTTCAGCTTCACGAGGCTGTTGTGCAGGGCAGACAGTCGCACGGTGGCTGAGCGGGTACAGACAGCATCGGGGTCATCGGCACACTGACGAGTGGAAATGCAGAGTGACCTCACCACAGCCCCTACCAGCCCAGTGCCCAGCCTCAACTCTAGAGTGTGTGGGTCTCATTGAATAGCACACTTCCGTTCTCACAGATGCCGCAAGCATGGGGTGCCCGGAGTCGTGCAAGAAGGTCCTAAGGCCAAGCCATACTCACACCCTTCCCACCCTTGCATGGGTTTTTTTGTTTGTTTTTTTACAATGAACCTTAAGCCCTCAGCTCTTCTTATTCCTTGGACCTATTAATGCCAAACCATCAGGAGCTTCTCCCAGGGTAGAAGCCCCAGCACTGTCCCATCCTTGCTCCACTACCTGGAGAATACACACCTGTACCGTGGCACTCATAAAGGAGGGGACCCTGCTGCTCCCCACCCCAATCTGCCCTCCATTTCAAAGAGCAGAGGTTTAGGGAGCCACAGACTAGACCTGAGGGGCTGACCTTCCTGGAGAAGGAAGTAGCCATCTCCCAGTGGCTAAGGAGGGAAAGCCAGACTGGGTTTGGATGAGGCCACTGCAGACTGGAGGAAGAGATCCCTCCTGGGCAGAGGACGGATGTTCGAGCCTCCAGGACAACCTCTCACCACGAGGTTCTGCAGCCTCCCGGCGGGCACCCTGGCCAGGCTCACCTGCATGGTCTCTATGACAATGGAGAAAGAGTGGTCCTGGCAGTCCCGGGCCAGCAGGTACTGGCAGACCCCACTGAAGGTGAAGTACTTGTTGTCGAAGCTCTTAAAGTGGGATTGGCCTGTGACGAGACACTCCCCTGGAAGGACCCAGAAGAAGAGGTGAGGGGAGAGGCTCTAAGTTGGCAAGCTGGGGTGCACGTAAAATCAGGGTGCCCCTCCCCCAAAGCTCCCAGGTGCCCTTTCCCCCATGAAAATCAAAACTGAATGCTGGCAAAGAACTCTAAATCAGTTAGTTTCCACTCTCAAACAAGATGTCAGAATTGGTCACAGGTCGACGCCCCTTTTACAAACAGAGCAACTAAGGAAGATGAATACAAAGCTGACTTCAGTCTATGGTGGAGTCAGGGTCCAAACCTGCAGCCCCAATCTGAGCTCCTGCCCCTCACTTCTTTCCTGAAGCCTGCTCCCCGGGTCCCAAGCTCCCCCACTCAGGGCCAGAACAGCTGTAGGTGGCAGCCTGGAAGCCTGGGTAGAGCTCTGATCCACAGGACAGAGGAGACCGCCCAGAAGCATAGCTCTCACTGAACTGGCCTGTGGAGGGAGCTGGGGTCAATCCCACCCCAGGAGAACCATGAAGGCTAAAAGCCAGAGGCAGAGATGAGAAAAGGCAGGCTGGCTCAGTGCCAATCACAGACTCCATTCCCTTCCCCTAGCCTAGCCAACAGGGAAACCTGTTCAGGGCTGGGTGGGAGTTGGGGGGAGGCAGACAGGGGTAAGGAGACTGTCTGCATGTGACATGACCAAGTAGCACCGACCTTTACCAGGTCAGCTCCCAGCCCAGGCTGATACATGTGCAGATGGGGACTCTACATGCCCCCTCCTACATAACTGTGATTTGCCACTCCATCTTCCAGGGCCTCAGCCATGACCTCACATGCCCTAAAAGACATCCATGCAGAAGAGGCCCTGCCAATGTCTCTACCCAGCTTGGGGAAAATCCATCCTCAAAGCCTGAAATGGACCCTGTAGCTAAAACAGGCATCGTGCTTGTTAGGATTCTACCGCGCTCCAGCTGCAAGACCGCACATGCCCAGTTCAGGAGCTAGACCAGGGGTCTTGCATCTTACATCATCAGTGTGCGCTGGTGACTATGTGCGTGCATGGTGTGGTCATGCAATCAGCGCATGTGTGGTGTAGCTCTGTAAGCCCGCCTATTCATGTTCACCAGGAACCCTTAAAGAACCGTGACTCAGACCCCACTCTCTCTCTGTTCTATTCTGTCTCTTCCCCACCCCCACCCCCACCATCTTTCCCTCTCTTTGCATGTGCTTCTTTCCCAAGCCTGGTTCTTTTGCCCCTCCCCCCCAATAAAGCTCTCTTGCTACTAGGCAGCTCCGAGAGGTAACCAGCGCCGTTTATCATTCTTTCAATGCTCTCTTGCCTATCTCTAGCTGAGTGTTTGTGCCACTTTCTCTCATCTCCACCATTAGAAATTGTGGAGAATTTGTGGAGAATTCTGTAGAAATTGTATCCCATGAAAGAGTGGCCTCTAGCTACCCACTACCCCTGACTCCACACTGTGCTAGGTTCTCCATAGCATACCCTGCCCCTGGAAGCACCCCTGAAAACGTCCCACAGCCCATCTCCAGAGCTGGTGCTGAGTCCTAACATAGCCTGGACATCCTGAAAGGCTGCAGCATGAGTCCTGCTGCCCACATGACAAGGACAGGGGACAGAGGACCCCAGTGTCTGCCCCTCATCGGTATTTTCAGTAACAGGAGGGCTAGACCAGGCTAAATGTACAACATTGAATTCAGGTGTGGCTCTGCCTTGAGAATATTTGAAGGTCAGGTAAAGGCAAGTACCCCGAGGGGACAAGTATCTGTCTGGTCCCCGGGGCAACTGCTCCCTTTCAGGACGGTAGGATGGCCAGTGACCAAAACCAGCCTGATGAACAAGAAAGAAATAGGCAGACCCTAGCTCACTCTTGTCACATCTTCTCCCATACCGTGCCCTGCAAAGGGCAAACGTGGAAAGAATCTGGTGGACAGCTGAGCAGCAACACGATGGGGCCAAGGGTCACCCCAACCCATTGTGAATGTCCTGGAATCCAGCGATGTCACAGGAAGGCCTTTCTTAATGAATATTTTTCTAAAGTCACCATGGTTGAACAAACAGAGCACTGTGGTCGTTTATGTCAAATGCCTTGACCTGGCTGCAGTGAAGTGGGTGGGATTCTTCCCTCGGCCACCTCCATTCTCTAAGAACACTCTTATCTGAGTACAAAACCGAACTTTCACTCTCTTTGACAATGCACAGGGAAAGAAGGGTCAATGAGAAACCACTCAACTACTGGAAAGGAAAACGTTCAGGCCTGGAATCTAATCCTCTGATCTGGCTTCCTGCTCTGACCCTGCTGATTTCTTTCTCAGCAATCAGAAGTCCAAATATTATATGTAGCTTATCTCCTTGGTACAACAGAGAAGCTGAGATGCAAACACAGGAAACCTGGGGAAATGGACGGGTGAGCTGCCGGGTAGTAGCTGGCCGAGGGAACTAGAACATCCAAGCAAACAATGAGCCACAGGGGCCAGACTCACACTCCTCGGCCCAGAGCAGGACAGCTAGGGTGTTTGTCCATGGGCAGGCAGTGAAGGGCAGCCACCAGACGTGAGACAAGCAAGTGAGTGAAAAGTACAAGATTCTTATAAGAGCATGCAAAGTAGAAAGGCCACTCCTGTGTAAAGATCCCCCCTCCTTTAGAAGATGAGGAAGAGGGGGAGAAAGAGGAAGACGAGCAGGAGGAGGAAGGAGGAGAGGAGAGAAAAAAGAGGAGAGGAGGAGAAGAAGAGGGGAGACGGGAGTGGGAGACGATCTCTCATCTAATAGACACACTCTTTTTCTTCTAAACAAACCCTTCGGTGTGCAGCCAGTAGGCCCTGAATAGGATGCCCTGCTTGGGTTACTGGTCTTCGCCTTTTCCTACAGCCATTCCTGCAGAAACGTCAGTCCACAGCCTCCATCAGGGTGAAACAGACTTCCTTTAGACTCCAGACTCCTCCAAGCTGGCCTTTAATTCAGTAATGTAAGTCTCACCAAATATGTGTGCTGTGTCCCTGCATTCTCTCTGGGAGTCACCTCCTGACTAGTGATGGGCATTGTCATTCCCAGCTGACGGAGGAGGAGAGGAGAGCACAGAGAAGCTAAACGGCTCCAGCCATCCAAAGCAGTCAGAGTGCTTTGAACACAGGCATCACAGACTGGTCCATGGGCTGGGACCCACAGTTTCTAATTAGCCTACTCTCTTCAGGGCCAAGCCTGGAGCCTCTCTGACCCTGGTCAGTGTGGTCACCTGCCAAGGGGCTGAGGACAACAGAGAGCTTGGGTGGAAGAAAGCCTTGCTATGAAACATGATGCACTGCCTGGCCTGAAGGAACACTGATGTGACCCCTGGCCGTGTATGACGGAGAGGTTGAGAAGGAGCAACAGGATGGCAGGCTCCATGGAAACCACATGCTGCTGTGTGGGTGTTGAATGTCCACCAAAGACCCATGTGTTGGCACTATCAAAAGGCTGTGGAACCACAGGAGGTGGGCCTTGTGGAAAGTGCTTAAGTGATTGACATGTGCTCTTGAAGAGGGTGGCGGGACCTATCCTTTCTGTCTCTCTCTGTCTGTCTCTGTCTCTGTCCCTTTCTCTCTGTGTGTCCCTTTCTCTCTCTGTGTCCCTTTCTCTCTCTCTCAGTCTCTCTCTGTCTCTGTCTCTGTCTCTCTGTCTCTGTCTCTCTGTCTCTGTCTCTCTGTCTCTGTCTCTCTGTCTCTGTCTCTCTGTCTCTGTCTCTCTGTCTCT
>CABHPH010125470.1:21039-36506 GCA_902168325.1 Peromyscus nudipes
TCTCTGTCTCTCTGTCTCTGTCTCTCTGTCTCTGTCTCTCTGTCTCTCTCTCTCTCTCTCTCCTTATTGGTTTCAGATATAATTGTTCACTCTGATATATGCCCCAACCATGGGTCTTCATCACCAGAGGCTCTAACGAACGGGGCCTCCCAGCCTTAAACCTGAGGCTCTAGAATCCTGAACCCAGATAAACCCCCACTTCACAAGCAAACTGTGCCAGGTACCCTGTTGTAGTAACACGAAGGTGATGAATGCACCCCAGTTTTGCCCGAGGAGACCCTAACTCCTAACCAGTAAGCAGAGATACACAGGGAGCGGAGAGTTCCCAGAAGGGCATCCATAGGAATCCCCAGCCCCTCCCCAGCAGACTGCTACTCTCCTGGGTCCTTTCCTCACCCTTCTGCTTCTCAGTTCCCACAGTTCTCAGAACTCTTTGCTCTAGGCAGCCTTCAAAGTGACCCATTATGTTTGGGGATTTGTGGCACAGGGATCGATGACTAACACACTTACATCTTTGCCCAGAATCAAAGCCCAGTCCTCTATGCCTAAGATGCACAATGCAAAGCCTCCAGGCTCTTCACAGAAGCCCTAGTCTACTCTTTCCTTCACTTGGAGAGCTAGGCATATACCCTTCCAGAACCTTCCCACTGATTCCTCCCCTCAACAGCTCTTGTTGCTTATCTGAGAGATAAGACAGACCCACTGGCCACAGGATTGTGGCCAGGTAGAGAGATAAGCCTACATCTGGCAACCACGGGAGGAGGTGGACAGAATGATAGGAGGAGGGTCAAAGCGGGGCTCTGAGGATGAAACAAGATCTTAGTAGCTTTGCCAGCAAAGCATGAAACCACTCCACAGACAAGTCAGGACTGGCTACTTGCCTTTCCAGACATCAAGAGGCTGTCTTGAATTCTTGGCAAAGCTCTTGGAGATTTTGAGGGGAAGACCATGGGACTGTATTGTCCAGACCAGCCAGACTTTCATGGATACAGCGTATACTCTAGTAGTAGTTGGGGGAATGGGTGAACAAAAGGATGGTAGATAGAAGCCCCTCCCTGAAGTCATTGATGTTAGGACTCTCACAGCTGGGAGTCAGTCTGAAGAAAACACAGACAGCTAAACTCCTAATTCTGTCCACTGTGGCTCACAGGGCTTATGCACTGGGTGCTTCAGGTTTACCTATGAGAAGGTTCAGATGTTGCAGGATATCTGATCACATTGTGTGAAAGGTGCCTTCTGATTGGTTTAACAAAGAGCTGAATGGCCATGCTGTTTGATGAACTATCACCTTTCCTAATCAAGAGGTCTCTCTTGTTTAAACCTAACCATCAATTTTGAAGGAATTCATAGCTTCCTGTGGAAACAAAGGCGTAACCTCTCCCCCAATGCAACACATTTTCTGACTTCCATTCTAAAGTTAAGACATCCTTAAAATATATAAGCTGGTTTCATTCAGTAGTTTTTTTCCACAATCTAATATCTCTCAGCAGTTATCACTTCTTATTCATTAGCATTTAAAAATTCTAAAGTCAACAAAGCACCATACAGGATCAAGATGCCCTGTATATTTCCCATCCTTATTTTTTTATATTACTTTATTCTTTCTTTAAAGATTTCACTTTATTATTCATAAACTATTCATTTTTAAACTATTTATTTGTTTTTATGACTGTCCTGCCATTTTTTTTCTTTCTTCAGCATCTAAGCACATGTTTAAGCATTCTTTACCTGTTTAGAGGTCTGTACCAATTTTTTGGTCTGGACCTGACTTTTTATACACCTGCAGCCTTCTCTGACTGAATGAGCCAAACCTTAACCAGCTAGGCTACCTCCATAGGGCTCCACTTAGCACAAGGCACTGGTGGCTGGCTCTGCCCCCAGCCAGGTGTTTTACTTAGCATGCCAGAGGTTCAAGTGCTCTTTGAACAGCAGAGCCTTTTAGAAGAGCCACACTCTGTATGTGGCGAGCAGCAGGCTCCAGTCCAGGACCTTTCTCATCTTTCTCAGACTGTGTTTGGATGTATGGGCTGGGCCTCCACACTGGATGCCAATTGTAGTAGTACTTTCTTGTCAGGACCACCAGCCCCCAAATAATGACTCAGAGACTTATTATTAATTATGAAAATTTGGCCTTGGCTTAGACTTATTCCACTAGTTCTTTTAAATTAACCTGTTTTTATTAATCTGCATTCTGCCATGTGGCTTTTTTTCCTCTCTTCCATCTGTATGTACAACTCCCTCCATGTCTCACTGGCATTTCCCATACACCTCAGATTCTTCTCTGGGTCCTCTCTCTCCCTGGAAGTTCTTCCTCCTCTCTCCTCTCTAGCTATTGACCATGTGGCTTTTTATTAAACCAATCAGAAGGTGCCTTTCAAACAGCGTGATCAAATATCCTACAACATTCAGACTCCTACATGGGATGTGATTGTGCTCAAATAGAATAAGACAGCATTTTTAAGAGTAGTTTTTTGTCCTTTCTGCTTTCTTCTAGGATTACCCAAAAGATACAAAGACTAGTCGACCATTTCTGGGCTAAAGCAATTGATCTAGCTCCCATCATGTTCCAGAATTCTCCCAGTGTGACATGCATTACATAAGGTTCCAAATGACCCTAAAGCCTCTAATCTACAGACCTCACATGAGTCCAGGTATCCAAGCCACTTCTGGCCTACCTAAGTCTAGGGCCAGCAAAGGGAAGGACAGGTAGAGGATCCAGCTGACGGTAAGCTTGAGTCCTGCCTCTGCCTCTTAGCATTTTTGTGACTTTGAGAAAACTCCTTAACCTGTCTCTGCCTGTTTTCTCTGTTGCAGCGTGAAGACACATTGGACTTGTCTCATGGTTGTAACCATGAGGGAACATGAAAAGCCCTGAGCACAGTGTCCAGGGTATCAAAACCATCACATGAGTGAGCACAAAAGGAAAAGTCTGGAGTCATGAAGGGTGAGGCAGAGGGAGCTGTGAATGGGCAAGGTTTGCAATAACAGAGGTGAGGCTACACAGGTAAAAGCAGAGGGCTGAGGATATAACGCAGCTTCCTAAGCGGTTTCCAGATGGGTAACTAGGGAGTCAGAGGGCTGAGGATATAATGCAGCTTCCTAAGCGATTTCCAGATGGGTAACTAGAAGCAGATCCTTTGCTACCCTAGTTCTCCTAGCATTTGAACCATACTGTGGTCTGCATATCAAACATTCCAGAAAATTCCAATGGAACTCATAAAAACACTCTCAAAAGCTGTTTTTGCTAAAAAAAAAAAAAAAAAAAAAAAATTCATTGACTTCTCACTTGCGCCCATGAGGTAGCTAAGGGCGGGAAAAACGCTGGGCATTGATCTCTGCCTTCCTGGTGTCTGTCTCCTTCACTTTGGCTGAAGGCACAGCGCGACGTCATTGCTAACCTTTCCCCTTGAGTCACCTAGATTCCTGGAATAACAAAACCTCCCAGGACAGAAACCCTGGCAGATGAGGGCAATTATCCACAAGGGCGAGGCTGCACCTGCCTCAGAAGCAAGCATCTTGTAGAAACCGGATTGATCCCCTCAAGCGACATTCATGACAGCAGTAAGGACTTCTTGGGAAGACTTGGGGTCATGAACTCCTTTATTTGTTCCTCTTCCGAGTGTTACTTCATTGAATAAGTCTCCATTCTCTACCTTTCACTCTTACTCTGTTTAACTAGTGTACAGGAGCTACAGAAACTTGGTTTTGTTCTAAAGAAACCAAGCCAAAAGAATTGTTGGAACCTTCTTCTTCCTCTTGATTTTCCAAAGAATTTCTCTTCTCTTTGCTTAGTCAGCCCTGCTCAGGTCTCAGAGCTCAGCCACTTAATCCCCAGAGCAAACAGGAGTTGGGCAGGGCAATCTACTCCCACTTAGACTGCTTTGGGGGAGCCAGCATGGCCCACAGCGAGCAGAGAGCACAGATGACATCCGAAGCCAAAGCTGAAGTCAGGAGGTCTTGCAAAGGGCTCGTTCTCTGTCTGCTGTGCTCTGGGCTCCCTGTCCAGCAGGGGAGGGCACGCCTCTCCACAGAGAAAGGGGAGAAAAAGAGTGTACACAGCCTACCTGGGCATTCTTCATTGCTGCAGATCCACAGGCTGTTTCTGCAGATACTGTTGGGCAAAAGAGGCTCAGGTCATTGGCGTTGTCAGGAGGGCACCTAATTGAATTAACATTCACCACAGATAGCGCGGCCCTCCCCGGAGAAGGGATACAGGAAAAAAGAAGGGAATGGCGCCAGAGGAGTCTTTAAAAGGTTAACAACGTGGTAAAGCACATGGCTTTGGCCACAAAGGATCGTTGGAGATATCATAAAGGGGAAGAAACTAAAGAGGAAAAGAAAAGCTAGGCTGTTCAGTGGCCCTGAAGATCTGTTCTAGTAGTCAGGAGTCTTGTTCAGTCTCCCCATGCACAACAGGTAGGGGACGAAAGAAAGACCTGTGAAAGAGGTGAGTCAGAGCAGGCTGGGCAGTGAAAGGAGGACCCCTGAGGCTCAGCAGGCACTAGAGCAGTGGTCCTCAACCTTCCTAATGCTTCAACCCTTTCATACAGGGGTGACTGTATATTTCGTTGCTACTTCAAAACTGTAATGTTGCTACTGCTATGAACCATAATGTAAATATCTGATATGCAGGATATCTGATATTTAACCCCCAAAGGGGTATCGACCCATAGGTTGAGAACCACTGCACTAGAGGCCACAAGCAGGGAAGGGCTGGAGGTGGGACAAGGTGCTATTTCCTCCAATGTACAGAGGACAGTGAGCTGATGTGCAGAGGTAATGTGCAGAGATAGTCTTGAAGAGATGCTTGAACTAAAAAGGGACAGGTGCCCAGGCTAGGACCACCTAGGCTCTAGAACACAGTCCGAGGAATCCCTACTAGGGGATTCTGCTTACTGTCACCCAGGAGACAAAAGATTTAAGGAGAGACGCTGTGTGCTTGATGTAACATAACCTCTTTGCAGAGGGCAAGCATCATTTACCAAACCATCATTTGGAAAGAGCTGGAGCTGTCAGCTGCATGGAAAAGATGTGTCCCTCTGATTTCCCTCTAGGCATATCTGTGACATGATCTTTGCATACCACCATTGCCTTCAACACCTGCTCGGATCCCTCTGCCAACTCCCCAGCCCCTGCTCTCAACCCAGGACAGCCTCTGGTCCACCTGAAACTGCCCCTCCTGCCCCGGCTTCCCCTCCCAAAACCGCTGGGTAGACCACGCTAAGTAACCCCAGTTACCATGTGTTGCAGTCTTGAGAGAGGGAGGTGCCAGGAGGGTACCGCTTCCCAGCATGCACACAAGAACATTCGGAGCTCTGCACACAGCGGCCTTCATCGAGGAGCTCTCCCTCTGGGTTCAAGGGCATCAAGGCAAAGATCTCAGCACTGTCACCACCATTATTCATCTCCCACTTCTGGAACCCCATGGGTAATCAAAAGCTTAGTGCTTCTGAAAAACTAAAACGTACTACGATGTTTATCCCTGATGGACTATGAGGGTGGGAGATATCAACCTCCATTCTACAGAAGCAAGAATGGGCCAAAGAGCTTGCTGGGGTTGTCCAGTGGAGAAGCCAGTGAGCCTAGCCTTCTTCTGGGAATCTCAAAGAACTTGCATGATGCAATGTGCATGAGTGTGCTGGGTCATTTCTCTCCATTGCCTACAGGATTGCATGGAGTCAATAGTTCTGTTCCACAGCATCCTGTAGAGAAGTCATGAGCCTCAGGACTTCCTACTCTGCATAGCTGAATACAGCTCGTGACCGTCACTCACAGTCTCCTGGCCAGAGACTTTCTAACGCAAGTCCTTTTCAGCTGTGCGCACAAGGCAAACCCAGGACATGTAAGACCTTTCTCCCAGACTGGAGTCCTGAACCCTAACTGAGAAAACAAAACCACAGCTCAGATCAGGCCAGGCGCTCCCTGAACAAAGTCACTGTTAGGACCAAGACCATCCTTATTTCCCTAGACACAGAGCTTTGTGAATACAGTACCATGGGAAAACAGAAATTAAAAATAAAGACCAGTTTAATCCTGAGCTTTTTGCACAAAGACTTTAAAAACAGCTAAATAGAAAATCTCTGATTACAGCCATGAGGGCAAAACACAAGTGGCCTTCATCTCTCTTCCCAAAGCCAAGGGCACTGGCAGGGCCTCAGGTTTGCAGATGAAGAGGGAGGTTTATTACCAGGGCAGGCACAGCCATCCACACATTGCTGCTGACACACTTCATTGACAGGCAGGCTCTGGCAGGTTCTGGTGCAAGGGGAAACACACTCCTTATACTCCATGCCAGCAGGGCATGCCGGGTCTGAAAGACAAGTCAAAGAGTCTCCCCAAGCCGTTCACCAGCATGGCAGCTTCCAAACCACACCGATGTGCACCAGCCTGGCCCCTCTGACTGTCCACTCCGTTATAGGGTCCCAGGGGCCATCTCCAACCACCAGCCCAGGGTCCTGAAGCCAGCATTTCCCTGAAAGAGCATCTTCCATTTTGCAAAGTCTGTGCTAAGACTCACTGGGGTGCCTGCCTGGGCCAGCCACCCCTGCCTCATGGCTATCTGTCCTCCATTCTCCATGAAGAAAGCTTGGGCATCTTTTGTCTCTCAGTGTTCTGTGACTTTACCTAAAAATTTCTCAAAGCAACACCAAATTCCGAGTTAAAAGAAAAAAAATGGCTTCCAGGGACCAGCAAGTAACTATCACTTCCTCCTGTGAGAGCCCCTCTTCCTCATGATATCGGCTCCCACCAAATGTCACCTCATCCCCAGCTGGGGGCACATTCTACCCATGCCCACTTTGGTGGCATTCATTTATTTCCACTGTTTTACTGGGCTGCCTTTGAGCTTTATTGCCAAACTGTCTCTCTGTTCACCCCATGGCACGCACAGACCCTGGTGGGCAAGGCCTGGCTGGCTCTCCCCAAACAATTGTCTCCAGCTTCTTCAAGGCCATCTCTCAGGCATCTCCTCCGCCCTACCTTCAAAGGTCTGAAAGGACAGCCACTCCCTTGGGCAGGGGAGGTGACAGCTCTAGCCCCCATCTTCCCACACCCCCACAGCAGAGGCAACAGGCGAAGCTGTCTGCCAGATGGTGAAACTTCAGTGTGCAGAGTCAATACCAGCCGGGCCCTGTGCCTCCTTCAGTCCACATTATCTGCCTAATTATAGCCAGCCAGCTGTCCATCGAGTGGCTTTTGATCAGGGTGGTGTGAGAGCAGGCTTTTGCAAGGTGACCAGAAGTCTCTATTTAATCACGGTAATTTGGAGATGGTGACAATGACTATGGGCCCAGTGAGATTTAGAGATGCCAACTGGGTGTTGTGAGGCAGGATGGAAGGGGCAGTACGCACCGTGCCTGGAGGCCGGAAGGATGAGTTAATAAAAGGGAAGGCTTAATGAAGGCTTTCTGGTCTCTCTGGGGCCACCCCACATGCAGCTGAGATAACCTTCTACCTCAGGAAAACCGTCAGGACAAACCCTGAGACCTAAGCGCCTGCTGTGGGAAGTCAGGGAATGGATTTCCTGAGGGAGTCATGGGGTACTGAGAGGGATGTGGCAAGAAACAAAGGCAGGGGCAGGGCCTTGAAAGCCTTGCTCAGCTTCCACTCAGACCATGAGGGAAGGGACTCCCCTGCAGGCCAGTGCTCACAGGACCAGGTGACAGGGCAGAAGCCATTCAGGACACAGGGCTCAGCAGACACCGGCTAATGGCAGTGGTGGGAAGGTACACATCACAACACAGCTCCAAAACATCGAGTGAGCCGGGCGTTGGTGGCGCACGCCTTTAATCCCAGCACTCGGGAGGCAGAGGCAGGCGGATCTCTGTGAGTTCGAGACCAGCCTGGGCTACCAAGTGAGCTCCAGGAAAGGCGCAAAGCTACACAGAGAAACCCTGTCTCGAAAAAACCAAAAAAAAAAAAACAAAAACAAAAACATCGAGTGCCACCACCCCAGGACGAACAGCCTGTGCCTAGCACGGGGCAAAGCAGCAACTTACGACAAGCGCTGTGGTCCGTCCAGCCGTACAGCACCATCCCTTCCTGGGCGCAGGCCCGCGCATACTCAAGGAGAGTGGGGCATGCGCACTCCGGCCCAGTAGTGCAGGTACACAAAGTCTTCTCACAGAGGGCCACAAAAGGCTCGGGATCCACCAGAGGGTGGCAGCGGGCGAACACCGAGGCACTCTTCAGTAGCTGGCACTGCTCCCACATGGCCTGCGGGGAAAGAAGCTCTTCAGCATGGCCAGAGGTGGTCCTGGCTTTGGCCATATGCTCACTTACCGTCCCTCTGAGGATGGCACTAAGGGAAACCAAGGTTGTCCCTTCAGGATCCAGCAGGTGCTATCTACAGTGTTACGTCCATCAGTCCAAACAGAGGAAAGACAGTGGCACACGCCTGTGAGGTAGACCAAAACTAAGGTCAAGTGTTAGATAGGCCTGGAAATGGACAGCCTGAGCTATGCGGGAAGCCACCTCGTACCTGACAGAAAAGCAAGGAGAGGCGTGCGCATTGAGCTCAGACTTGGATTGTACAGCTTCTGAATGGAGGCAGTGACTTTTCTGCCCTGGCCACCTACCTTCCCTGATTTTAATCGTCTTCATTACCAAATAAAGGATCTAACAGGAGGAGGTTTGTTGTATTCATAGAGTTTCCTGCACCTCATCCCCATAGATTTAAAGACAGTAGACTGGGGATGGGACTTAGGAATACATTTTCTGACACATTGCCCAGGAGACTGCGGGAACCAATAGGATCAGTTCCCATTGGCAATAACATATTAAAAGCCTATTAAATGCCCGGGCAGTGGTGGCACACGCATTTAATCCCTGCACTCGGAGAACAGAAGAGGAGGATCTCTGTGAGTTTGAGGCCAGCCTGATCTACAGAGTGAGTTCCGGACAGCCAATGTTACCTTGTCTTGGGGAAAAAAAAGAAAGGAAGGAAGGAAGGGAGAAAAAGAAAAAAAGAAAGAAAGAAAGAAAGAAAGAAAGAAAGAAAGAAAAAAAGAAAAAAAGAAAAAAAGAAAAAAAGGAAAAAGAAAGAGAGAGAAAAAGAGAAAGAAAGAGAGACTATTAAATATCTCAAGACATGCTGTACCAGGCAAGGCTTATTTTGGGTTCCCCTCTGTTGATACTCTCAACTCAACCTACTACACAAGGCAGGCTGGGAACCGCCAGTCCTTTCTTCTGCTGATTTATTAGTATAAACATGCCGCATGTTTTACTTACAAACATCTCTACAGTCTGTGTTTTAATGATTCCAAACACCTACTTCTGGTTGTTGTTTTGATTTTATTTTTTTATTTTACTGTAACTGTCTCTGTAGTCGGGGTACCTCCAGCCATGGATGGCATAGCTTTAACTGGCAGCTTTTTACTGAGTACCACATAGACCGGTGATGTATTTCAGATTCAATGATGTCTTCAGTGTAATACAACACAATGCTATGGATAAAACCACGGTTTGTTCCATGCATAATTTCTTTCATGCATACGCATAGAGGTCAGCAGCTAGTGAAAAGACTTACAACCTTCAGCTAGGAAGAAAAGAACACAAGAATAGCTGTATATTATAAAAATAGCTATATATTATAAAATATATACTATATATTATACTGAGCCATGGGTGCTAAACTGGAGCCAATCCAAATTTTTTGCAAATAGGATAGTAGAAAAGGAGGAAATAAACTGCTAGTTTTGAGGAGAAGAAATTCAGAGAAAACCCATGTTTGTTGAGAGCAGGGAGTCAGGCCCAAGGGCCTCCACTATGTGGCACCAGGGGAATCCCAGAGGTAAGAGAAGTCTGAGCTGCATACCAACAATCTCAAGATCCTTCCTGATACTAGGGACACTCTGTGGTCCTAGGGAATCAGTGTCCTGCTCACAGCAGCCCTGTGCCGGGGCCGGGCATCTCACCTGGACTGGTCCATCCGGAGTCCACAGTGAGAATCAGGCAAGCAGAAGATAACATCACAATTATGGCATAACCATAGTAAGCCCTGGGTCCACTGTGCGTCTTAGAAAAGCAGCTCCTATTGGCATGGCCTACTGAACTACAAACCTGCAGGTGATCGGAGGGTGTGAGTCGACCATAGCAGCGACAGATACCCTGCCCCTCCCTATCTCCACCTTCCTCAGTTCCCTCCTGTTGAGTCAATGTCTCTGTGGCCACTCTCTGGTAATGGGAACTTAGATTAATAATTAGCTTGCCTGGTGGAAAGGGGTATCCTTGGGTGAATAGGGATAACAGTCTTCATGCTACTTCATGGGTTGCTAGAGAGATGTCACAGTGCCTGCCCCCAAATAGGCCATCATGAATGAAGATACTTTTGGGGATGCTCGGGCCAGTTGGGTCTCAGCTACATGTGTCCTTCCACTAGCCACCTTGGGTATTCTACCTCAGGAGAAACAGATTTCCAAAGTTGGTGACCAGAAAGAGTGACAGGGGCTGGCTGGCGTGCCCTGGCCTCACTCACCTTCCACAGCCCCGAATTCAGGTTTAGGCTCAGGCACGTACCAGTTGTGTGAACCCCAGCTTTCCTCTGTGGAATGTGGAGGATGATCATAGCTCCTACTCTAAGTCTGCACTGAGTAGTGAATGGAATCACACACGTCAGAGATTCATCCCAAGAAATGGCGACCCATATCATCATCTATCTTGTGACCACCAGAGAAGTCCCTTCTGTTAGTCTGTCTCCACTATGGCAAGTAGGTTTCCAGAAGGACAGGACGTTCTTGTCCCTTTTCCCATTTCTACCTCCCTGGACCATATTGGGATAACGGTCACCATGACAACATTAGCACTTCTCTGGTATCTTGGGTGCTCCCTGGTAAGCAGAGGGGCAGCTTTTGTTGATTTCTTATTTGGGAAGGTCATGATCCTCCCAAAGTAGCAGAGGCGAGTTGAAGCTCAGGGAAGGAAGCTGAGGTCTGGGTCTGTTTCCATTCTGCAACACTGTCTGCTCATAAAAACGCCACTCAAGGAACAAAGTCAGGGCTCTCACAGAGGGCAGCTGAGAGTGTCCAGCTGCTCAGTTCCTGCCTACTTGTTTTCCCACCCACAGTTCAGAGTTAGAAAGAGAAAAACAAAAGAAAAAGTGAAAATTGCCAGACCATGGGAACCTATAGCCATTGCCGCCCTAGGGCTCTCCGTCAGGGCAATTGCTCTACACCATGGGACCAGCTCTTGTGGACACAGTGAGGATAAACTAGTAATTGTCTCCATGCAGGACACAGTAGCACCCAAAGAAAGAAAAACTGCAGTTCAGGCATCCTCCCTGCCTGGAGTCCTGGCAAGCCAAGGCCAGCCTGGCTCACCTCCCATTGGCCAGGGTCAGTTTTGTCTCAGATCAAAGGGAAAATGGGAACACCACTCCAGCGTATTTCCTGGGAGGTCCCTGGAGGTATTAGGTGGTTTGTAGAAAGCCACAGCAAGACCGGTGTTTTCAGGTTATTTCACTGCAGGATGGGAGTGTGATTTCTGCAAAAGCTGCCTCCTCCCTTCCTAGAACAAATTCTTCAGTCCCTGTGGCACCCGCCTGAAATCTAGCTACAGTTTCTCCCTCCACAGAAACAAAAAGAAATGTGGGCTCTCATCTTCTCCTCCAAGCTTCTGCTGGTCACCCCTGACCTCACCTGGTCCACAGTTCAGTGGCTAGGCAGGATTTTCAACACCTGCCTGTCGCCTCCAGCATGATCCACTTTCACCCTACAGCAGTACCCAGAGGCATATTTATCGCTCCATCTCAGCCCACTCACGTGCTTCTCTGTTCCACCTCAGCAAGCCCTGGCCTCTGGGTCCCTAGCTCAGCCTCTGCTGCATATAAAATGCAAATCTACGCCACCGCATTCCAATGTAAAAGGAAACATTCTAGCTCCTTAGGAAAGCAGGGGGACCCGGCCCTCCATGACCTGACCTCAGCCTTCCCCTCTCATCCCATTCCTGCCCCACCCCAGGCATTGCTTGAAAACGCCCTGATGGGTTCTTCCATTGGCACGTCTACTGTGTCCAGGCACTGTGTTTAGCACAAGGAATACAAAAGAAATCACGTGGGGTAGATTCTAGCAATCACAAAGCCGGAGGCGGAGCCTATCCCTCACCTGTCAGCAGTTCCTCTCTCTGAAACCCTTCCTGACTCAGTTCAGAAGGCCCCTTCTTCCAGGAAGGCTTCCCACAACTCCCTTCTCTCATAGTCCTCTGGATGCCACCACTCTTGAACTGCAGTTACCCACTCATGTACCCCTCTCCCCAGTTCCTCCTACATGATTTCAAAGGACAGGAGCCACACTCTTACGGTGCAAATGCTGGGCCGAACACAGCAGTGATGAATACAGGTGTAAGTCATCTCCAGTCCCTCGGGTGCATGCTCCGTGGGCCTGTTTGCACGTAGACTGAAGCTTCATCCCTACCTGGGGTCACCTTCTCAGTGGTGCTGCCTATCATAGCTGGAGGAAACCTGCGGCTGAGATGTCAGGGAAAGCATCCCAAAGCCAAGCAAAGTTTTAGCTGGGTCTGGATGCTGTATAAGGACTTAAGGACAAAAGGCAGGACGTGCTAGAAAACACTGTCCCCAGCCTGGAGCACTGCTTGGAGGTGGTAGAACCTTTAGGTAGTGGGGTCTAGTGGAAGGAGGTTAGGTCACTGGGGATGTGCCTACAAAGAGGAGTTAGTAACCTGGGCCCCTTCCTCTCTCTGCTTCCTGGCCACCATGAAGCCAACTTCCTCCTCAGCCACACACTCCCACTATGATGCATGTACTGTCACAGGCCCAAATGATGGGAACAAATGACCATGGACCTCCAAAACCACGAGCAAAAATTAACATTTCATTTACCAACTTGCTTTTCTCAGATACTGTGTTACAGCAATGTAAAGCTAAGACGCCGAGGAATATCTCTGTGTACCCTGCCTTCCTTGGACATGTGTGAAGTCAAGGAAATTGGTGAATCAGGATGAGCAGGCCAGAAGAGCCAAGCTGGAGGCCTGGGCCAGTCATCTCTGGCTCCTGTGGGCCCTCCTAGCCAAAAGCTGCTGACCCAGAGAAGCCCAGCCGGAAGGCTCCACACAGCCTCCCTGCCCAGCTCTGCTTCAACTGAAGGTTGACACAATATACAAACCCCGTCCCTCTTCTACAATTGAGACCCCCTTCTGGCCCATGTAAATAAAGCTATTTCAAAACCCCTGTAGCTTCCACAAATTAGGCCTTCAGAGACTGGCAGATACCTTTGAAGGACACAGTATTTCCTTCAAAGAAAAAATGTTTATCCTGTCAGTTTGGGATAAGATTAGAGAAAGAAAAAAATGTCCTAGGTCATCCCAGTATGGCAGCATGTGCCTGTATTCCAAGCACTTGGGAGGTTGAGGCAGAAAGATGGGGAAATGGAGGCCAGTCTTGTCTCAAAAATAAATAAATAAATAGGGCCAAGGCAAAGACTCGGTGGGTAAAGTGCTGGGCATCCTCGGCCATCATGGAAAGGCACAGTGAAACTAATTTGAGATTCTCTGTCATCGCTGTCACAGTGTCATCAAGACAAGAGACGACAGCAAATGCAGGTAAGAACGGAGGGACAGAGGGACAGAGGGACAGAGGGACCCTTCTTCAGTGCTGGCAGGAGCATAAACTAATACAGTGATTGTGGAAGTCAGTGTGAAGGAAGGCTTTCCAAAAAGTTCAGATAGAACTACCATATCACACAGCTACGACACTTCAAGTCACATACCCAACAGACTCTACCTCCTACCAGAGAGCCACCTGCACATTCCTGGGCATTGCCACACTGTTCCCAATAGCAATGAAATGGACCTGACCTAGATGTCCATCAACAGATGAAAGAGTAATAAAAATTTGGTATACGCACACAATGGAATTATCCTCAGCTGTAAACAAGAACAAAACCATGAAAATTTCAGGAAAATGGATGGATCTGGAGAGAATTATACATACACACATAGATACACACACACACACACACACACACACACGTATTAATTCAGTCTCAGAAAGGCCAAAGTTGCATGTTCTCTCTCGTATGTAGATCCCAGCTTACAATGTTTATACATGTGTCTATAAGTGGGTGAGTGAGAGTGTGAGCCAGGAAACTAGAAAGGAGACCACGAAAGGAGGAAGCGAGTGTAGTGTTATTTTATTTGTACTGAAATGTGATTTTATTTGTATGTTAATAAATAAAGTTGCCTAGGGGTCAGAGCTATTAGCGAGCCATAGCGAAAGCTGGTTGTGGTGGTGCATGCCGGTAGGATTTGCTGAAGGAGGCGCACGCCTTTAATCCCAGCACTTGGTAGGCAGAACTAGGTAGATCTCTGTGTGTTCAAGGATACAGCCAGCATTGGAGACACACGCCTTTAATCTCAATACCAACCATAGAAGACCTGGAGTGACCTACAGACCAGCAGTGACGAGACAGTCATGTGGTTGGGTTTACAACCAATGAGAAGGCAGAACAGGAAGTCTTTATAAAGACAAACAGACAGGAAGTAGCTCCTTTTCGGAGAGGTCTCTTGGCTGAAGAAGCTAGCTGCAGCAGGCGGGTAAGGCTCTTAGCTCTGACCTCTTGGGCTTTTATCTTTACATTGGCTCTGTGTTTCTTATTTAATAAGACAGTTGGTTACATCTACAAGCAAGTGTTCAGGAAGAGGCAGGAGGGCAACAGGACACACCATCAAAGTGGAGAGGAGTCAATGGCAGAGGTGGTGTCAAAGGACACAAGAGGGCAGGGGCGCTGAGGGAGAGGAGGTGGGAAGGAAAATCAATTAAAAACAGGTTTTGTTGAAAAATACCATGATGGATACTGTGTTATTATTTAATAATTAATAAAAAATTCAAAGAATTTACTAATTAGGTCAGAAATTCTCAAATTATAACCCCCTACAGACGCCAAGATCCTCCAGGAAGCACTAAGATCCAACATCTCCTGGAAGGCTGGGTTTCATGCTCTTGGCCCTCCTTCCACTGCTGTTTAGTAATCTCTCTTTGATATCTGACTTAAGAGAAAAGAGCTGGATTCTCATGCTCAAATCTCCTTAAGCCAGGCATCAAAAAAGATTCATAAGCCTGTGAAATAATGCATTCTTCTGCCTTGATTCTTTTCTGGAATTTAGAGCTACCTTTTTTCTTTATAATTTTTTATTTATATGAAATATAATGAGTTTTATCATTTCTTAAGTTAATTAATATTTTAATTCTCTTGTTTTAATACCTAATATGGTAAATATCAAGAACTATAATCCAAATAAGCAAATAGGAATCCCCAGTTAATTTTTCAGCATTTAAAGGAATTCTGCTACTAAGCAACTTGAAGACCACTGTACCAGTGATGAGGTACCAGACTTGAGGACCACTGTACCAGTGATATGGTAATCAGATTTAAGGACCATTGTACCAGAGATGTGGTAACCAGACTTGAAGACCACTGTACCAGAGATGTGGTAACCAGACTTGAGGACCACTGTAC
>CABHPH010125471.1:0-19159 GCA_902168325.1 Peromyscus nudipes
GCAAAAGCCATTGCATGAAGCTCAAGGAACAGCCATTCTCTGGCTATCAAAAAGCCATTTTGTTTGCAGGGTATCATGAGGTGTGGTTATAATTGGGGACTTAATTGTCCCTTTACGTGTCTATATATGTTGTCATTAGATATTGCTGGAATTGGCTATATCTAGGCAGCCTTTTCTCACTAGAATTTGTCGAAGAGACAAGATGGATAACAGAATGACCTTGCTTGTTCCTGCTGGATAGACAGCTAAAGGGTTAAATGCAGCTGGGGACAGGTCCTGTGGTACCCTGGGTTCCTCCCACTAACTTTTATCCTTGGTGGAGGCACTGCACTTGGTACGAAGAGCAGCAGAGAGGAACAAACAGGCTCCTTCAGGATGGCTGGTTCATCTCCCAGCTCTGCGCAGGACCCTTGTGTGTCCTCACTTTCCTCTGGCATTGCCCAGAAAGTGTGTTGACTGCTGGGAATTCCTGGGGCCACTTTCTCCTTGCAGGTGACTCATCTGACACGCACAGTTTTGATAGTCATTTTTAAAGGATCAATCACGAGGCAGAGGAAAAGGCTCACAAGTTCAAGGCCAGCCTGTGTCACACAGCAAGTCAAGCCCTTCTAAGCTCCACAGCATGACTAATGGTGGGATTGATGCTCATGAGCAGAATGCTTACCCACATTCCTCAAGGCTTGTGGTTAAACGGCAGCACCACACAGTGTTGGTAACAAAAAATAACAAAGTAGCCAAACATCTGGAAAGTCCCTTTGTATGATTGTGTGTATATGTATGTGTGTATTTTTGTATGTGTATGCATGCATACTGAGATGCCAGAGGTCTGCTGGACTCCTTGCCAGGAGCAATTCTTTTGAAACAACAAATCTGAATAAAATTTTCACTAGTTATTAATGAAGCATTACCAATATATATGTCTTAGTTGGGTTTTTATTGCTGTGCAGAGACACCATGACCATGGCAACTCTTATAAAGTAAAACATTTAATGGGGTGGCTTGCTTACAATTTCAGAGGTTCAGTCCACTTTCATTATGAAGGGGCATATGATGTGCAGGCAGACGTGCTAGAGCTGAGAGTGCTACATTTTGAGGCAACAGGAAGTTGACTGACTGTCACACTGAGGGAATCTTGAGTAAAAGAGACCTCAAAGCCACCCCAACATTGACACCTCCTTCAACAAGGCCACACCTCCTAATAGTGCCACTCCCTTTGGGGGCCATTTTTTTTCAAACCACCACAGTATATTATCTCAAAATTGTATTTATTATAGTATACCATTCTTTTAGACTTGTATTATAGATAAACTTTTTAAAATTAGAAGTTAGTTCATGAAATTAACCTACTTAAAGAAAACACTGGAAGAGATTTATAGATATGCAATATGTCAAAAACAAATGTCCTTAAAAATGCTTTCTCTAGAAAACCTAACTTTGAGAAAACACTGGAAGAGATTTACAGATACGCAACATGTCAAAAACAAATGTCCTTAAAAATGCTTTCTCTAGAAAACCTAACTTTCTAATAAGCATATTACAAACCAAAATGTGGGGGCTACCAGTAGCCCAAAAATCTAGAAATGATTCACACCTTTCCAGCAGTTAAAATACATCTTAATAATTTGAAGGTCACTGGCTTCAGCTGGGTGCCAGCATATAAAGGGTTTTCTACGTGCTGTTCAAAACCCTTGGGATTAAATCAACCCTTTTGGCATATTTTATTTATACAAAGATTATCTCCAAAGGAGATTCATTGGTGTTTTGACTATAGTAAAGGAAGCCCTTTCTTCATTGACTCCATTGTACCATGAATGAAAAGATTTCTTCTATGTCAGGAAATAAAATGCTGTCATCTCCAGACACTCCTCCATCCTGAGAGTTTGATTTAGACAAACATCTGTTTATTGTTTCCTAACTCAGGAACTAAAATCTTGACAGTGCTCTTTTCTTTCATGCTTATTTTATCTGCCTGAGTCGACACAGAGGTGACACTAAGCCTGGAACTGGAGGATGGAAGGGCAGTCAGAGGGGCACTGGGCTCTTCAGACTGAGGTCTGTCCTCTACAGATGTGTTTATCGGTGCCCGGTAGTGTCTCGGTGGAGGAGCCTGGGGGAGTGACGATGTAAACGGAGCCCTGTACTAGAGTTTTGTGTGTTCTCCCTCCTGCTGATGGAGCCCGCTGGAACTGGGGATAAGGTTTAGAAATCTGCTGAGCATTAGGTGAACATTGTACAGGGATTTTCTTCTTTTTTTTTTCTGTAGAATAGGTAACCTAAGGACTTCTAAAATCCTAATGGTGTCTGTACATGCCCATCCACTTCCCAAGCCAGCAAAAGGGATCTGTTCTTAAATAGAGCTTTAGCCAGTAAACCCAGCAGCTGACAACCTGGCAAGAAGCTAAATACTTAGTACTTTTTTTTACCTGCCATCAACAAGGTAAAGCAAAGCATGTCACTTCAGTTCTTTGTATGGGAAGGATCTGGTCAAATGTCGGATCTGGAAGGCACTGCACTAAGGGAGAGCCTGGCCCTGGAGACAGCCTGGCCCTGGAGACAGCCTGGTCCTGGAGACAGCCTCGCCCTGGAGACAGCCTGGTCCCAGCAGGAGCTGAGGACACTGGGCCAGTACCCGCATGTCTCTAGATCATTTGATTTCCCCCCTGGATCCGATGGTACAGGGAGAGCAAATCGTACCAAATGACAACTCATAGTTATTAAAGTCTCCAGATGCCAAGCCTCTCACAAGTCCTTACCTTATTTCTGATAGCACAGTGGTTGTCAGCCTTCCTAATGCTGCGACCCTTTACGACAGTTCATCATGTTGTGGTGACCCCAACCATAAAAAATATTTCTGTTGCTACTTCATAACTGCAGTTTTGCTACTGTTACAAACTGTAATGTAAATATCTGCTATGCAACCCCTGTGAAAGGGTTGTTTGACCCTCAGAGGGGTTGAGACCCACAGGTTGAGAACTGCTGACTTAGTGACTTAGGTGTTGTTATTCCTGCCATTTCCCAGACAGAGGAAGGGAAGCCCAGAGGCAGTCATAGCACTAGCCTAGCCTAGCCTGGCTCTTCTGCTTATGCCACTGAGCGAAGATGCCTGATCTATAGAAGCTGTTAATTAGATGGGACTGATAAAATAAACATAGTTCTCCTGCTGGCTGGGTAAGATGCTGAAGTCAGAAGTCAGGGCTAGCCTTTGCTAAATTGATTTTTTTCCCTTTTCTGGTGTCAAGCCAAAGCAACAAGAATGTTAACTTTGTTCTCTTTTAAGATAAGGAGAGAGAGAGAGAAGGAGAGAGAGAGAGAGAGAGAGAGAGAGAGAGAGAGAGAGAGAGAGAGAGAGAGAGAGAGAGAGAGAGAGAGAGAAAGCAAATCTAGCATGTGTTGAATGGGTTGGAGAAGGCTAAGGTATTGGAGGTTTGCCTCTTCTGTTCTGAAGATGCAGGGACTTGCCGAGGATCTGTGGAATGGATTGTCTTTATGTTCAGATGCTTTGTTCTTTATTCCCAGCTCTGGCGTGTGAGCTCACCATTATCTGAGCTTCAGTGCCTTCTCTGGGCCAAAGTTGCTTTCTCCACTTCATTTTTCTTCACTTCATCCTCCAGGGCTCAGCTGCAGGCACCTACGAGTCAGAGAATAAGATAAGGGGGTTCTGTTGTGTATTAGCCCAGATAAAAAGACTTCTGTTTCCCTGGTTTAACTCTCATCACAAAAGCTAAGAATGAGTGATCATATTTGATAACAAAGCTCACACTTTAGATAGGGATTCTCGGTTGATTATATAAAACATTTTATAATCAAGGGATTTAGTGATAAAGAGCAGTGGCCTCATTTTCACCTAACAAATCTCAGCAGAACATTCTACAAATAAAAATACTGGTACAAAATGATTTTTATTTACCAGCTTACCCAGGGTCCTCTGCTCAATGCCATGTTTTTCCTTTAAACTATTCTCATTTTAAGAATGGAGAGAGCCCAGGCTTTGACTTGACCAGGCTAAAGCTCAGCTCTGACTTTCAGTTTAGATAATGGCCTCAAGTGTCTGTATGTGTATCACAAAGATATTTCTGTTCCCTTCACCTGGTTCTTCTAAAAAATGAATTCAAAGTGTTGTGCTGGGTACAGGCTGAATGGTTGCTCTCTTTGAATTACAGCAGCTCCATCTTCACATGATTTCCCCGTATATCCTGGTAACTTCCTTCTGGGCCTGCAGTTTACCAACCTTTGTTCCTCGAGCTTCTTCCATCACCGCTGCATTAATGGTCTTCCCCCACCGCCGGTTTTCAACAGCAATAGCAGTGTTCAACCGGAGATTGCACCCTGCTTTTCCCTTCGCTTCCTTATGTTGATTTGTATTCTGACACAAATGTTGCTCATGAACAGGGACCATCTCCGTAACTTCTGGCTGATCCTGGGTGCTCAGCCAATGAATGATACAGTGATTAACCACAGTGGAACACACAGTTTGGCCTTTCCCTCAGTTGGAACACTGTTATGGGTCAACAGCAAGCTTTTTAGGCCACACCCTTCTGTGATGGCTAATCTTGGTTGTCAACTTTACATACCTTGGAAAAGGGAACCTTTATTCAGGAACTGCCTTCACCTGATTGGCCTGAGAGCACATCTGTGGGGCATTTTCTTGATTGCTAATTGATGTGGGCGGCCCAGCCCATTGTAGATGGTACCACCCACTAGGCACGTGGGCCTGGGCACTATAAGAACACAGATGACTGTGAACCTGGACAAGCCAGTAAGCAGTGCTTCTTCATGGTTTGTACTCCAGATGTCTTCCCAAGGTCCTGCCTTGGCTTCCAGCCTTTCTTCCCCAAGGTGCTTTTATTCAGAGTGTTTTATCACAGCACAGGAAAGCAAACCAGAACACCATTATTTAGTTCATCTTTAAGAAATTGTTTGCTTGTAAGAGGAGAATACATGTAGTACCTATACCAGGGCACATATAAGGTGTATGAAAAGCACTTGGTCATTAATTAGTTCTGCTATTATCTGTAATCGAACTTGTTTAGGTAGAAATAATATCCTGTAGATAGATGTTTTCGCATACTGAGTTGGATCTTTCCAGGTAAAAGCTGAGTAGATCAGACCTGTGGTGCTATTCAAAATTGTTGAGAAAACCTAAGAGAAAAACTGTTCGAGAGGGAGTTGACCAGGGCTTCTAGTTAATTGCTGTGTTATATTTATCTTAAGAAAGAAAAGGTTTATGACCCCTCTGCTGTTTATCTTGAGTGAAGGCCAAGTGATGTGTTATCTGAGTAGTTGGCAGTGGTCAGTGCAGCATGCCTCTGTATACACATCTGCTTGTCTCTTACTTTCATTATGGTTTTTTTTTGTTTTGTTTTGTTTTTCCAATGAATGACGATGACGTCATTCGGAGGCTATGCGGCGGTCGCGGAAATCGAACTCGCCACCTCGGCCGCCGCGGGCAGGCGCCTGTCCTCGGAGCCACCTCTCTGGGTCGCTTCATTATGGTTTTGATGGTGCCTGGGAACCCAGAGGGTGTGAATTAGGTGTGGCTCAGTTTCCTTGGAGAAAAACGCAAATGGGAGAAATGGTGCATCATATATTTCCATGGTGACCATACTGAGCTCTGCTGAAGTTTTACTGCATCCCGTCATGGGGTCAACAGGCAGATTGACTTCTGGGTGTGTGACATTAGCTTGGACATTACAGTTGAGCACACTGTAGAAAAAAAGTAGCTTACTGTGAACTTGAAAGCATTTCTTTTAACCTTCAAAATGCCATGTTTTTTTTACCTCAGCATCTTGATGTCTTGAAAACCTTTTATGTTACATGTAAAATATCTAAATATAGCAAACCTATTTTTTCTCATTTTGAACCAAGCTCCATGTCATTCATCCCAGCACCATAAATTTCTGGGAATTGGAATTCCAAACAGTAATTATGGAATAAAGCATTGCTGTCGTGCAATTTTTAACTACGCTACTTTGCCCTTGAGAACCATTATATGGTTCAGATCCAAAGATGTGTTTATCCTTGGATACTTATATTTTTGTGCATATTAATCCCTTTTCCCAGCTCGACCTGAAGGCCCTTCATTACCACATAACTGTTATTATAGAATTCACTCACTCCTAAACATTTTAAGTGATCAGATAATTTTGGAAACTTTTCTTGAATAGCATTCTGCTAAATATTCTGGGCAAACATTTTGGCTCTTCGTAGTTTGTTAATGCTGGTTACATCATGGAAGCTATAGATTTCTTGGGCATACAAAATGATTGCATATTCATGAACATCTTCAATCCTGAAATATTTGTAAATAACTTGGCAATTTTTTTCATAAAGTTTCTTATTAAAGTGATTAGGACTTTAATTGTTACACAGGGAGAATTTGTGCTTGCAAAGTACAAGCTATTCCATTGAAGTAATGTTTCAATACTGAGCAACTTAGGTTATGGACATATAAATCACCTTTCTTAAACAAAGTGTAAGAGTTGCAATTTCCCACTGAAGAATGATTCAAGTTTGAAAATGTCAATAGATGCAAAAAGCCACCCTAGAGCTTTGCTCTCTCAACAGAACGTAGAGCAGGACTGACAGAGTCAATGTTAACTGTCACCAGATGAAGAGAAATCAGATTGTCAGGCCTGGATCTATGAAATTCTTGCCAAAGTAGGACCTCATTTACACATACAGATCTTCATACCCTTTGCTAAGAAAAGCATCTGCGGCAGTTTAGATGTTTGTGCCTTTGCCAAAGATCTTTCACTCTGAATAAAGTAAATGTCATGTCTGTTGTTTATCTCAAATTCAGCCGAACATTTTTTAAAGGAAATATTTGCGGGGGAGGGCTGAGGGAGGAGGAGTTCGTGTGGTGGTGAGGAAGTGGGTGTGGCCATTTAGCAAAAACAGTCAAGAATCAGGCTGTAAATAAACCTAAAACATGCATTAGGCTCCCGAGCTGAAAATGTCCCTTCAAGTGATAGCACTACAATGAACCGGGGTGTGTAGAGTCTTCCTGAGTCTCTACCTAGGCTGTCAACACCAAAAAAAAAAAAATCGGTTAATTCCATCAAATTGATTATTTGGCACCATATAGACACAGCTGTCTTGAACTAATATTCTAAACAGTTAAGGCTAGAAGGCTTTGCACAGCTGGTGCAGGGCATCCGTCCGAGTGAAGAAGACTATATCGCCTTCAGAGACTGCTAGTCAAACCTAAGTGCTGCACACTCAAGCCCTAGCCATTGAATAATAATTAAAATTTAAAAACCCAGGAAGTGCCAAACTTCTTGGCAAATGGGTATCCTTGATAAAAGCAGACTTTTAGCTAAGAGTATAATGTATTTCCTTTACTATGTAAATTTTCCTCAAAATAAGAGCAGAGAGGTGTGTATGTTTTTGAAATACCTTGTTTAGCCTGGCTCATAAGCAATTCAGAATCCTAGCGAGATCTTGATGTAAAATGAAGTCCAAGACCTTTCTTCAGAAATTTATTTCAGTTGATATAATTTTATCATTTTTGTCAAATATTTATCTTATGTAGGATTTGCTTTTTTGGTGTCATTTGTTTTCTGAACATATTCTGTGTGACCCTGAGTATTATTTTATTCTTTCAGATGACATGGAAGCCATTCCTGTCAAACAGTTTGTTAAACACATCGGTGAGCTCTATTCTAATAACCAGCATGGGTTCTCTGAAGATTTTGAGGTATGTTTTAAAACTGGAAACTAATTTCTAGAAAGTGTATTTGATCTCATAAGGATTTTTGACAGCAGGGACTGCGTTTATTCTAAGTATATCAGAACAAGAACTCTGCCAACCAGAGATGTCTTTCTCTTTTCATTGATGGTTTTCATAAACACTTTCTGAATCCGTTGTAGAGAGAGGGGCTTCGTTTCGCCTGTCTTGCATGTGCACATCTGTGGAAGAGTCGATGTAGTGATTAAGAAGAGCACAGTTAGTGGGGATAGGTTTTCTGGTTCTTCATCTTTATCCTAAGTAGGAGCATAGTGACACTGCCGAGCTCCCTGATTCCATGTCATTTCTGGGATGCGCATGGTAATAGTAGAGACAGGAGGTTTGGCATCAGAGAAAGTGCTGACTCTGCCAGAAGTGAGCTTTATAAGGCCAATCGCTTCGTCTCTGATCCCCAGTTTCCTCATCCTTAGAAAGATGGTGCTAATATCACCCACTTTATAAAGTTGTTAGATTAAGAAATAAACATCTACAAAAATGCTGGGTTAATTATTAATTGACTGTTGTTGTTTGCGTGTGTATTAATCCTTGGAGAGAAGACGTGGGTTAGCACAGCCTTCTGATTTTCAGAGCTGGTGTGTAGGGTACAAGGTAGAGAAGTGGCGCGTCCCATTCTGCCAGCTCTGGGTTCCGTGCCAGTTCAGCAGTGACAGGGTGTCAATGAGGAGCCATTAAACAGACTGCCCTTTTCTTCACTGAGGCGCATCCCTGGCAGCAGGGGCTGTGTGGAGCAGGGCACGCTTTCATGGCAGCTCAGCTGTCTTCTAGCTGTAGGGGTGAGTGGGTTTCTTTCTCTTTCCATTTCTACTGTATAATGGAAATGATGGTGAAGATCCTTTCTTGACTCCCTCTTCCCAATTGGTTATGTGGCTCAAATACAGTAATGGGAAGGAAGCACTTGGAGACCACGATGGACACATACAGCTCTGAGGGGCAATTATCTTGCATGAACAATGAGAAAAATGGGACGAGAACCGCTGTCTCTATGCAAATTTGGAATCCCCAAAGGTCATCAGAAAGGCAATTATATTGACATCTCAAGTTAAATCTTTCTCTGAGGATTTTGTTGTTGTTGTTGTTGTTGTTGTTGTTGTTAGTTTTACAATGTTTTTGTTTCGTTTTGTTTTTTGGTTTGGTTTGGGTTTAGGTTTTTATTGAGAAAAGTGGTAGCAAAGGTAGGAGAGAGAAAGAACTTACATTTTGTGAAAATGAACAAAAGCTTGTCAAGTATTTAATGCTGCTATTGTATGCTGGCCCAAAAAGGTGCCTATTCTGTGACAAAGAACATGGCTTAAGTCAAACATTTTGTATTCATGAGGACAGCAAATGTGTGTGGCGTTAAAGTGATTTAGTTCAATTGACTGTTGGCTGGATGACTGAGCAAGAATATTGAGGCATTTAACCATGTTGATGGTATTCAAGACAAACAGTTATCCTCTAGAGAACAGAATTGGATCAGGATGATCAAATGCATCTCTGGTTTCTCAATTATTTATGATTTGAGACCTCAGTGCTATTCATCACAGCTGGTTTTGACACCATTTAATTATTCAAAATAATCAGCTACACCTCTGTATACTTGATCTGACTTAAAGATGGGCTTTGCTATATCAAAATCATGCCTGTGAAGAAATCCTGGCATTTATTTGTGTCCTGTTTCTATCCTAAAAATATTAATACTGTGTGTGGGTTAACAGTTTAATGGCCTCTACTGAACTGCGCAGCATCAGTACCATGAGCTGGTAGTTAATGGGAGGGGATGGGGAAGCTGAGTAGGACAGCCACTACGCTCTGTTACCATCTCTTGGCTCTTCCTGGGGAGAACTGGAAGCTGGAGTTACTTCATATTGGAAGAATTCTGAAAAAATAGTAAAGCAACGACATAAGTGGGAGAATGTGACAGGGCAGGGACTCACCAGTATGCTGTGACCTCTAAAATTGAGCAAAACTTTGAAGTATTTTTAAACAAAAGTATTATTCCTTCTTGGTAACCTTACTAAAAGAGAAAGATAGTAACAAGCCATGTGAGAAAGTAAAGCTATTTAATAAGCAGAGGTAGTAGCTGGCCATGGAAGGAAGGGCAGGAAAGGAGATCTTATGTAGTATGAAGAATAATTAAATAATTAAAATAAACCCTCTCTTACGGTTAGATTTCCTCCACAGATTTCCACCCACTTGTGTGAAATAACCATGGCCAGCACTTAGCACAGTGAATTACGTCACTCCTCTGTTTGATCTCATTTCTCACTGACCTCACTTTAAAGTTGAGGAAACTTTATCCATAAGAAAACCAAGATATTAGGTGGCCAAGGTTTGAAACATGGCAGCAGAGCTTGAGACCAGCACCGTCAAACTCCACGCCCTGTGGTTAACCCCAGTGCCTTCCAGACTCCTGGAAGTAATGCCTAGTAATGAGCTGGAGTCAAGAAGAATAAACAGGTTTGCTCTTTACTGCCATGTGTCTGTACCTTGGCAAAAAAATAAAATGAGGGTGTTAAGGGGCCCACTCCTACACATAGTATGTGAGTAGTCCATGGTCTTTCTGTTATACAGCCTTTTTAGCCCCAAATGTGGCTTATAGAAATCTTACTCAACATCGGAACAGAAGCCTAAAGTTAATCAAATCACTGATCTTCTTGAGAATACCACTCAAGCTTGTAGTTAGTGAGACAAGGTAAAATAAATAGTATCAACTAGTCCCTCTCCATACAAAGATGAATTAGAATCCCTTCCCGAAAGAGCTCATTCTGGTGGTACTAGGAAATAAGGGCAAACAAAATCGGTGCTTTGCCACGGTGTAGGTTGTCACTGGGTATCTCAGTGACGATTCTCCTCGCCCCATTTGATTTTTCAGCCTTGGGATTAAAAAAAAAATAGAGTGAGTGACTGTCATATTTTAAGAGTGTTGTTGCTTAAGGGGGAATGGGAACAGCCTACTGGAGGAGTAATTTTGAGTCTTTGAGTTTTTGTCTAGAGGTGATGCTGAAAAACAGTGTTTTGTCTCTGTCAGATAAATGTGAGCGGTCTGCAAAGCCGGTGGCATTATGCCTCCCCGCGTTTTGCAGCCAGTGGCAAACACCGGTTCTTATTTTAGACTAGTGTTTCCTGGTTCCACTCCTCTGACTCCCCGAATGGACTAGTTCACTGGGCTTTCTGGACAGTGGCTTCGCAGATTGATTATTTTTTTAAATATTAGAAGCCCCTTTCCCTGCCCGCACAATCATAATGCAGAAGGCTTCCTAAAGTACAGTACTCGCACGTTAAGGAGAAGGCTACAATGCTCCACGAACTAGTACATGGGGGTTGGAGGATCAGAAGTTGAAAGGCTGACAGAGATGAAGCTAGAGGTCCATGGCCCTTGGCATAGTCCTTTGGGGGATGACCTCTCCTCCAATTAACTACTGAGCTAAATGTGGGCTGCTGGTTGTTCATCTTAAATTAAGAGCACAAAGCTTTGTCCACCTGAGCCCCATGCAGAGGGACTAGTGGCCCCATTGTTTGTCTCATGAACGGAGACTTTGGTGACTGCTGATAATGTGGAACAGGAAAGTCCCCAGAAGGAGATGTACTGCTGCACAGTGACTACCAGAGGATGCCAGAAATGACCCTGAAGAGCTTCTGAGCATGTGGCAGACTGTGCGAACGTCTTTGAAATCCACGTTATCAAGAAAAGAGCTGTTTCAGCTCTTTTTGTAAAGGAGGTGGGGCCGTTCCATAAATTTCTGCCTGAAAGAGGATTTTATGTTACAGACCAGCTGTGGGACAGTGGAAAAGGGCAGCTACTAGGAGCAAAGACCATGGATTTGGATCGTGGGAATGGAGAGATAAAAGGCAGTAAGGCCTAGGACAGGAAAACATGCCTCCTTTCTGCAAAGCATGTATTTAAGGCTCAGATTAGAACAGGCTCTTGTAGAAGATAAGACCCTGAAAGGTTGGCAGAGTCATTTGGAATCCACCTAAAGCTTCCTGCATAATGGAGTCCTACACAGCAATGCGTGGAAAGGAAGTCAGATGGAATGGCCAAGCACAAGATGGCGGAAGAGGAAAGGCACACCATAACACGTCTCTGTTGAGGACCAACTCTGTTGGACATTGTACCAGCTCTGGACTAGTCATGGCCTAATGCATCTCTTTGTCTGTAGATTAGTCCTCTTAACACACCAGGTCCAAATATTTTCTCCCAGGGTTCTTTGTTGGGTAGTCTGACAGATGTGTGGATAGTATTCGTCTGAATGGTGCCACAGAAAGGTAGGCTGGCAGGCCTTCCCATGCTCTCCAGATGTTCCCATGCTCTCCAGACGGCCTCTCCCCTCAACAACTCCAAGCAGGAGGAGAGTCAGCCTATTACATCTGCCAAGAATTCTGGTGGTGCCAAATGTTAATATTTTCATGTTTTATTTTTAACTAATTTTTTTTCTTTTAAGCCTCTTACCTTCTCTTGGCCCTCCCCTGTGGTTGTGTACCTGTCAATATCATAATATCCACTTGTAGAATTCTAGATGGATTATATAGACAGTAAAATACAAACAGACTTAAACTTCTCACCAGAGTGCTAATAGGTAAGTTTCCTATGTATGCACCATCAGCTAGGGTCACTTTAGAAGGCTTTAACACCCATTACAATCACATTAACTTTGAAATGTCAGTTCTGGTAGAGAAGAGGATCATTCCAGGATCAAATGATATTATCAGCATCTGAATGCGCCAAGCCATATTGCAAGGACTTACAGATGACATTATTATCCACAAGACAAAATCTGAAGACCTTAGCCAGACCCCATGGATTCTAAAAAATCAGATTTGGCGTTACTTACGGCTTTCCTTTGTTTTATGCCATTCATGTAATTGGAAACATGGAATGGAGGCAGCACATCAGACTACGGGTTTTAGGTAACAAAGGATTTGATTGGCTGTCTTGAATGACTGCTTTACATAAGCAGCCTTAGTCGTTATATTGTAGCTGAGGCCCAGCCTCAGTCCATGGCTACAGTAGTCAGATCCCTACAGCAGGAGAGAGAGAAAAATCAACAGATGAAATGAATCTCAAACTAAAGAACTCAAGGCTAAAATTTCTCAATATAAATATCTGGTCATCTCAGTACCTGCCAAAAAGGATGGCTTTTACCCAGGAGTAACAGAGTGGTGACTCACATCTAGGATTCATGTACAGAGTGAATTAATGCTATTCAGGATACAGAACCATTTGTGAAATGTTTTGCCTTAAACTGGCCTCCTACTTTTAAGGCAATTCCAAAAGGCAGGTCCCAATACCCAAAGTATGATCAGCATTACCATGTTCTTACCATTGTCAAGATAGCAGACTCATAGTCATGTACTCACCCTTTTTTTTTTCATTTTAGAGAAAAGAGCCAAAGGCAGCCTTACAGCCCTTTAAAGTACTGTTTGCAAAACTGAGTCATAAACTAGAACAGGAGATAGCAGAACTTAGCACACATAGTAGGGGTAGGAAACAGGTGAGAGTCATCATCAAACACTTTCTCCAGAAGATGTGGGTCAGGTTGATACCTTTGGGGTCTTTTCTTCAGGGACAGCTGGGAAGACCTTCAGTTATGAAAAAATAAATACGAGCTTCCAGGCATTGGAGACTCAGTAATATGAACAGATCATAACCCTTCATTTTTATACCATAAGTTATTTTACTACAGAGTTCTTCTTTGTGGAGAAGGGACTCCTTGATAGGAAGAACTTTGAGGTTATATGAGACAGTCCTGTGTTCACTGTCCTTAACGTAACGGCTGTAGAAACGTTCATAAATGTCACACAGCTGCTCTGTGGAACAAAACAATCTGCCATGTGTAAAACATCCCCAGTGGTCTTGTGGCTTTGCTCCTGTGCTTAGTAGCAGCTATGCACTGCTCATGGCTTCCTTTACTAGTTAGCTCCAGTGTTTCTGTGTGTGTGAAGCATCCAGGGTAGAAGAATTCAGCTTTTCGGGGGCCTCATATTGAGCTAATAGATGAGGTTTATATCTGGGGCTGAGGAAGTGGTACAGAGCTGCTTCTGATACTGTTGTTTCTCCAGTGAAAGTTCAGTTGACTAAAACTAGAGTCCACCAACGCTTAATCAGGACCAGCTGTATCTGAGACAGTCAAGATAATTAGTCGGCTAAACACAACCGTCATGTCCGATGGACTCTTTAGTGTGTAGGGTTCTGACTATGAACCGAGGCCATGCAGCCAACAAGCACATTGCAAATCCTGGTGTATTGTCCTTCTTGGAAATTCCTGTATATCCTTTGAGACTCAAGTGAATTGCCATGTCCTATTTTAAGCCTCCCTCAGTTCCTCTATTTTTGTTCCCATATTTTTTTCAGGCCTCTTCTCTGTTGATCACATTTGGCTAACAGTCTTTTTTTTTTTCTTGTAGACTGTGATTTATTTAAAAAGAGATATTCTTTTGTATCTCAGCACTCCAAAAGAGATTGTTTTGTACCACTCCAACACCAGGTCAAAACTTGGAATAAAGTAGATGAATGACAAATTAGTAAAGAGTGAAGCCATACCTAATTCACATTGTTCATATGCTTGTTATGACTACAGCAGTCCTCAGAGCTGACTGAGTCTGAGGACATAGCAGCACTGGCAGGGACGGAGCAGATAGCTGAATCTGTGTGTAGAGGAGGGGAGGGGTCACACCATGTAAGATGAGGTCAGATAATAAGAATTGCCCCCATTGGGTGGTTTCATCCTAATACAAATGCCATAAAGTGAACTTAGACAAACTTAGTCTAGGCCATTCATTCAATGTGACCTCGTGGTATAGTCGAGATACACAGGAAGCAAGAGTATTGAGGTCATTTTTTGTATAAAAGGACATACTGCTTTACTTAATGAAGTGCAGGGGCCCTGTAAAATGGCGGTATTAAACTTTGTCCTCTGTAACATGCCGCACTTCATATGACTGGCTGCACTCTAGGTCTGTATACTTCATCGTGTTTCAGCAGAAGAGTGTGTGCTAAGATGTCCTATAGCTTCCCTGTCACTAGGCAATAAGAATTCAGTGACAGTGTGATCTTAGAGGGCCACTATCATGCATGTAGCCTGTGCTGACAGAACAGCATGATACATGGCGGCAGTTCCTTTTAGTTTCTAGTGTGTCTAACACCTTGTTGGTTTTCTCTTTTAGGAAGTCCAGCGCTGTACGGCTGATATGAACATCACTGCAGAACATTCCAATCATCCAGATAACAAGCACAAAAACAGATACATCAACATTTTAGCATGTGAGTAATAAGCTTTAAACAATCTTTAACTGTGAGAAAATTAAATCTTCATGCTGCAGAAAAGCCAAACAGTCAGAGCCAGAATACCAAGAAAGGCTGGTACTTGAAAGCTAACATATCACAAGGTATATGCAGTGTGGGGCATTTTTTGCCCCTGTGGTCTTTCTTTGGACTGTCAAAACTCAGAGAGGTTAATAGAGTGAGTAAAAGAAACTGTTCCGGGCTTTTGTATTTTCACAGGAGGTAATGTCCTATCAGACCTTGGGGGCCAAAGTCTGAATGTACTATGGCTATCTCGACATTGTTTCAACCAGTGAGAGGGAAGTCTTTTTAATACAAACTTGGAAAACTGAGTCAAATAAGCCCACCTTTAAAACAGTTTAAAATTATAACTACATGGTGCTTTGAAAAATGGAGGGACCAATTTCATGGCTAACACGTACTATAGTAAAGACCATATTACACAGAATAGTTTATCTGAGGACTTTAGATTGGACCACTTAAAGTTTGAACATTGCTATAAAGATTTTTTAATAAAATGTTAATGAGATCATCTTTGTGTAACACAAATCTTAAAGGGTCTTATTAATAAAAATCCTGGGAGCCAGGTATTGGGGTGAATTCTGAAAGATCAGAGAAGCAGAACAAGCTACGGCCAACCTCACCCGGACAACTTCTCATCCAGTTCTGTTTCCACGAATCCTCAGACTGAAAGTTTCTGAGTCTTCACCCAAATGGGTCTCAGTTAAACTGCTGCTAAAAGCCTAGAAGCTTAAAAGCCTCTAGTTCCTGGACCTCACGCCTTATATACCTTTCTGCTTCTTGCCATCATTTCCTGGGGTTAAAGGCATGTGTCTTTCCCAAGCAAGACATAAGATCTCAAGTCCTGGGATGAAAGGAGTATGCCACCACACCTGGCTCTGTTCCTAGTGTGGCCTTGAACTCACAGAGATCTGGATGGATCTCTGCCTCCTGAGTGATAGGATTAAAGGCATGTGCCACCACTGCCTGGCCTCTATGTCTAATCTAGTGGCTGTCTCTGTCCTCTGATCCCCAGATAAGTTTTATTTATTAGAGCACAGATAAAATATCACCATATCTACATGCAATTTAAAGTATACAGTTCAGTGGATTTATTCAGGGATGAAGTCGTAACCACAATCTAATTTTCTAGTATCTCTAGCAACAAGAAACTCAATGACTGTTAACTGACACCCTTCTCCCCTGAAATTAGTTACTACTTTCTTCCTCTCAGGATTTGCATTTTCTGGACAGTCCCTGTGGATGGAATCATACATGTGAAGCCTTTGTGTCTGGCTTCCCCACTTAGCATCTTTTTAGAGTTCCTCCATGTTGTACTATGTATCAGTGAATCCATTCACTTTTAATACTCCATAGCATAGATATATGACATTTTGATTATCCATTCACCATTTGATAGATGTTTGGGTTTTATCAACTTGAGGCTAGTAAAAATAATGCTGTTAGAAACATTCACAGACAAGGCTTTATGTAGATCTGTTTTCTACCTTCTTGGGTGCATACATAAGAGTGGAGTTGCTGGTTTATTGATGAGCCCGTGTTCAACATTTAGGAGAGCTGACAGGCTTCTTCCAAAGTGCCTGTGATGAGCTCCATTCTCCCCGGCAGTGAAGGAGAGGTCCAGTGGCTCCGAGTTTTTACAAAAGCATCCTGTTTTGTTTTGTGGAGGGAGTCTTCTGAAGCTTGAGAGGGGAAGCACCCATGTACATTTCTCTAGTGATTGCTCACCCGAGTGGCCAGTGGGCTCAGTTGTCTCATGTGCTCCTTGGCTGTCTGGGAATCTTCTTTGGGAAAACCTCTCCTCATCTTTTCTTCTTCCACTTTTTCTCAGCTGAATTTTATCTCTTTACTGTTGAGCTTTATATGTTGTGGGATTCCCTACATTTCTGCTCATTCTTTGCATTATCTTTTAACTTTCATAATGGTGTCCTCTAAAATCTGTCAGTATCCAACTTGACCTGTTTTTTGGTGGTGGTGGTGGTGTTCTTAGAAAGGAAGGCCATACCAAGTTTACTCCTGTGTTCTTGTCTTTCAAGTTTTATGGTTTCAGCACTCCTGTTTCGGTCTTTGGTCCACTTTGATGATGTTTTTCTATGTTCTGAGGTAGGAGCTAGTCTTCACTCTGTTACATGTGGATATCTACATGTATTGTGGCTCACGATCTAAGGCTCCCCATTGAAATGGCTTAGCACTTTATTCACAGGCATCGGACTAAGGAGTTGCTTCTGGATCCTGGATTCTATTTCTGGTGATGTCTGTGTCAGATCTGTTGCCAGGACTGCACTGCCATAATTATTGGCAGCTTCGTGGCAAAGTTTGAAATTGGAAACTAAATTCTCCTGTTCAGGCTGTCTCAGCCCCTGCATTTTCATAGGAATTTTCGCATCAACTAGACTCTTACTACATGATATGGAGCCAGGATTCCTATGAGGATCGTTTTCAACGTGAGATGAACTTGGGAACCACTGCAATTTTAATATTGTCTTGGGGCTGCAAAGGTGGATGTCTTTCCACATAGGCCTTCTTAGTTCTTTCAACTGTTTGGCATTGCACAAACTTTTGCTTCCTTTGTGAAATCTATTCCTGTTTTATTGTGTTGGGCCTTTTTTTTTTTTTTTGAGATTTATTTATATGAGTATGGTTGTTTGCCTGCATGGATGAACCATGTACATGCAGTGCTCACAGAGGCCGGAAGAGGGCATCAGATCCCCTTGGAACTGGAGTCACAGACAGTTGTTAGCCACCTTATAGGTACTTGGGATAGAACCCCAGTCCTCCACAAGAGCAGTAAGTGAGTTGGGCGGTGGTCACGCACACCTTTAATCCCAGCACACGGAGGCAGAGGCAGGCGGGTCTCTGTGAGTTCAGGGCCAGCCTGGGCTACAGCGTGAGTTCCAGGAAAGGTACCAAAGCTACTTAGAGAGACCCTGTATTGAAAAACAAACAACAACAACAAAAAAGCAGTAAGTGCTCTCAACCACTGAGCCATGTCTCTGCCCATCCTATTTATTCTTTTTGATGCTTGTTGCAAATGAAAATGTTTAGTATTAAAGAATACTGAGCACAACCTCATGAGTTCCTGTGTTCTTGTTTTATATATTGATTATATTTCCGTGAAGCCATGTTAGACCCATTTATTCTAAAAGATTATTTTTGTGAACCTCTTGGGCTTATATATATTTGATCATATCATGTATGAACAGAGATAGTTTTATTTGTCCTAATTTCTAAAAGACCAACTTGTTTTTTAGTAGGACTGTTGGTTTCATTTATATGAATGAGTAAAGAGGAGGTGAAATGGTGCAAAAAAAGTCTTTCCTTTCTCTTCTGTTCTCTGCATGGGTCGATTTAACAGCATCTGTTGGTTGATCTCGTCAAGGGTCACCAGCCTTTGTCTGTAAACATACCCTTTTACCATGTGAGTTAGGCAAAGGCACATGTAATGTCATCCTCCACATGCAGCAATCGGAAAGTAGGTGGCCAATGGGACAGAAAATTAATGCATCGTTTGGATGATGTTGTTTGTTTAGACAGGGTCCCTTTGTCTGGCTTAGAACTTGCTGTGTAGACCAGGCTGGTCTCAAACTCAAAAGGATCCTCCTGCTTCTGCCTCCTGAGGGCCACCATGCCCCGCTGGAAGTATTTTGCTGGAAGACCATCGTCTCTGCTTCACAAGTTCGGAGCGTTGGGTTTGTGTTGTAGCCACTCATACTCTGTGCATATTGCCTGTCACGTTCATCTGCCCCTTTGTTCATGACTCAGTAGAGCAAAGGACACTCAAGAATTATCCCAGAAACCAGGAAGGTCAGATCCTGAGTGTGCCAGAATCATGATATAGGAAAAGTTCTTGTTCTTTCCAATCCCTTGGTTCTGGAAAGATGGCTAGAATCCATCCTTACAGAGCAGTGAAACACTGTACACACATTATGAACTTCATAGAAAGTCACTTTATAAAAACAGTGTTTAATTTTTCTTCATACAATATATTTTGATCATCTTTTTTCTCTCCCAAATTTTCCCAACTTCCTTACCCACACAACTTCATGAGTTCCTGTGTTCTTGTTCATGTGTATTCTTATTTATTCTCTCTCTCTCTCTCTCTCTCTCTCTCTCTCTCTCTCTCTCTCTCT